>JAOUQZ010000017.1:557350-568976 GCA_028564935.1 Neosilurus hyrtlii | reverse complement strand
CAGGTGAATATGAAGTTGGAGGTGGTGGATAAGAGGAGTCCGGCACTGGTCCGTGTGGCGAGTGTACAGGAAGTGGACGCACGCAGGATTAAAGTGAGCAGGATGTTAAAGTCAAAATGTTTAAAATGAACACCTCATACAATGTGCTCGTTCAAACATGTATACGCCAAGTAAGAGAATAAGCGGCGAACTCGGTGCTGACTGCGGCAGCAAACGCAATATTGTCATTTTTTTCATTTATTTTGTTGCCTGTCTAGGCACAGGAACACTTTGAGATTGAGCTCATGGCTTTTGAGATTTGCATAAGTATGGATCTCCAGAACTCCATTCAGATTTATTATAAACTTTACTGTAGCAGCTATACAGTGAGCTCTAGAGAATAACAAGTTTATTTATATTTATAATGTTTTTAATATGTTTTTTTCTGCTCTGGTTCAATGGAAGGATTGGTGCCTTCATGGGATATTCAACCAACCACGTTTTATTAAAAGGATGTCGTTATTAAACTGTGTGATTGTCATCAGATCCATTTTGATGGTTGGAGTCACGTGTATGATGAGTGGATGGACTCGGATCATCCTGATATCCATCCTGTTGGATGGTGTGAGAGCACGGGACATCCTTTAAAACCTCCTCCCTCGACCACGCCCAGCATTCCACAATCTGGTGACACACACACACACACACAGTCTCGTTTCCATAACTTGTGGGACAATACATAGACTTGCATTAATTTCCTGGAGAAATTTCCCTAAACACTAGACATTTCCCTAACACTAAACATAACCACTACTTCCCTTACTATAACCTTCCCCCAACCTTCCCCTAATCTTAAAACACCTTCACCTTAAAATGTAATGATTTACATCATGGGGACTTGTGGTTTGTCCCCATAAGGAAGTCCTCATAATGTGACTGTGTAAACAGATTTATGTCCCCACACTGTGATGAATAGACCACACACACACACACAGTGACTATTATTGATGGGTATGTGGAAGCTCTTGTGTGTCTGTACATGCATGATAATGGATATGTTTATCTTCACATGTCCTCTTTAGGTCCAAGAGAAACTGTAGCTGCAGCTCCATCCAGTTTCACCTCTGCGCCGTGTAAAACCGGTCCAAATTCCCGCAGCACCTCCAAATACAGCTTCCACAACAGGTCAGTCTGCTCCCCGGCACAATCCAGCCATGGCCTGCACCTGAATCTTTAATACAAATCAACTTATTGTTCATGGCTACTAAATCAATATGCTTACACCAGAAATACAAATTAAAAACACTGCACTGTTCTCAGGCACTGCAAAGTGTCCCAGCTTTTTTTTGGGGAGGGGTCTGGATGGGGGGGTGTATGATAGCTGTTGCTCATAATACCATCAAGCAGTTATATTTTATATCAACGTACAATTCAGCATTTTTATGTTATTTGTTTCTGAATCTGGTTAGCAAATAGTACACAGGAGTCTTTATTTCATCATAAAATCCAACAGCCAATCATGTTCCAGTATGCTAATTTTTATTGTCACAGCAGGTTGTAATTTTCTGGGTGTGTTCTTCCTGTACGTAAACAGCTTGATGTCAATCTGTGAAACAGGAAGTGCCCTACTCCTGGGTGTGACGGCTCAGGTCATGTGACCGGGCGTTTTACAGCACATCACTGTATATCCGGATGCCCATTGGCTGAGAGGAATCAGGGGCGGGTCAAAATGGATCTGTCAGACACAGAGGGATCCAAACGCAGTCTCCTTGTCTTCAATCAGAGGGCAAAAAAGTCTCGTTACCATGGAAGGTGATGAAATAATTAATTAACCTGGATGTCTTTATAATTAGAGAGTATGTATAAATTATAATGTATAAACCACCTTTAATGAGGAGAGATAAAGAAATATAAACAATCTTTACTACGCTGGATAAACACACACGTACATCAATTGAATGAAGAGATTTTATTCTGCTCTTCAGAATCACTTCAGTGTGATGGAGATTAAATGGTTAAATGAAGATTATTATCAGTTAATACATTGTTTTCTCCTTTTTTTTATAGAATTGGACGTCCTCCAAAATATCGAAAGAATCAACAACGAGCCTATCAGAGTGAGTTTATGACTTAATGAATAACAACATTCACCCAAAAGCTTCGTAAATATAAAACACTAAATATTTTATTAATGATAAGGATCCAAAGAGACGATGAGGAAAGCGACATGTCCCAAAAATACTGATAAATGAGATGAAAATCAGAAATCACTCGTCTCCACAACATCCAAAGGCTCCGAAACACTACAGTATATGTAACTCTTCTGTGATGGAACACAACAGTGCTGCTGTTAATACTGACAATATTTCAGATTATTATTATTATTATTATTATTTTTATAGGGCAGCATGGTGGCGCAGTGGTTAGCATGTTCGCCTCACAGCAAGAAGGTCTCTGGTTCAATTCCCGGGCTCGGAGCGTTTCTGTGTGGATTTTGCATGTTCTCCCCATGCTTGCGTGGGTTTCCTCAGGGTACTCTGGTTTCCTCCAACACCCAAAAAGCATGCACTCTTCACGACCCTAGGATTAAGACTTTAGGATTAAGCGTTCTTGAAAATGAATGAATTAATTATTATAATAATAATATATGAATATATATTAGTGTTTTTATGGGTTAAAAATAATCCATATGTGAAAGTTACATTACATTTATGGCGTTTGGCAGACGCCCTTATCCAGAACCACTTATATTTTTATTACACTTAAGCAATTGAGGGATAAGGGGCTTGCTCAAGCGCCCAACAGTGGAAGCTTGGTGGTACTGGGGCTTGAACTGTGAACCCTTGTATAAGGAACCCAGAGCCCTAAACACCTAGCCACCACTGCCTTAGTTCACCTAAACTACACAAACCTGAGTGTTTGGTATAGCTCTTCATTATGACATGTTCTATTTTACACACACACACACACACACACACACACACACACACACACACACACACACACACATTTAAGTTATTCCATGCCCTGAAGTCGGAGATGGACTGAGAACTGGCTATTATTCATATCCAATGTGAGTGAGTGGAATAACTGTCTTTATTCTATCCACACCCTGTGGAATTTTTAGTATTCATTCATTCATTCATTCATTTTCTGAGCCACTTAATGCCACTACGGTCACAGGGAGAGTGGAACCTGTCTGCCTGAACAGCTTGTTTGTCTATCGCAGGTCCAACAAACAGAACCATTAACACTCAAACCTAGGGGAAATTTGGAACTGCCAATTAGCCTTATGTGCATGTCTTTGGACTGTGGGGGAAAACCCACACAAGCACGGGAAGAACACCCTCACCATGCCTGGGACTCAAACCCAGGACCTTCTCAAAACCACCCTACCACCCTGCGTTGGCAGGGGTGTCTGAGAGGTGGATTTACTGTGTAGACTTCACTTTTGTGTGAGTATGTGTGTGTGTGTGTATTAGACATGACTTCAGAGAGCATGTATCCGTCCCTGTTCATGTCGGCGCTGACGGCGAGTTCGGATCGGACTCTCTCTCTCTGCTGGGAGCAGCACTGCAAGCTCCTTCCCGGTGTTGCAGGAATTCATGCCACTCAAGTTGCTACATGGAGCGTAGATGAGGTCGGTGTCTGTTCCAGTCCAGGTACAGGGACACGTCCTACATGAAGTAAGATATCACACTCTCTCTATTCTTGTGCTCTTAATCTCTTCACAGGTTTTCGGATTTGTGCAGAATCTCATCGGTTGTGAGGAGCAGGCCCGGCTTTTCAAGGACGAAGTGAGTACCGTGTTGTACTGAACCCCCCCACCGCAACCCAACCCCAACCCACCCCCACCCGAAAACAAAACAAAAAAAAAAACCCTAAAATGAATGAGAGTCCTTTCCTTTCCAGATGATTGACGGAGAGGCGTTCCTCCTGCTGACTCAAACCGATATTGTGAAGATCATGAGCATCAAGTTGGGCCCGGCCCTGAAGATCTACAACGCCATTCTGATGTTCAAGAGCACTGATGAAGGACTGTAGTTCACATGAATCAATCAGTGCCGTGCCATATTCTCATCCATCCACAATCCACATTCCATCAGTCATGTGTTTCGTGTTTACTGCCGTCCCCAACAGAGAGAGACAGGGAGAGAGGATAAGAAAGAGAAAAAAGAGGAAGAGAGGAGAAGAGAAGAAGGAAGAGAGTGATAGAGGAGGAGAGAGAGAGAGAGAGAGGGAGAGAGAGAGGGAGAGAGAGACTGAGACAGGAGAGAGAGGGATGAAGAGAGAGAAAGAGATGAGCAGAGAGGGAGAGAGAAAGAGAGAGAAAGTAAGACAGACAGGAAAGAAAAAAAAAAAGACACAAACATCCTGAAATTAAAAGTAAAGCGTATCTGAGCCGAATCCAACACTGCTGTATTTATACAAAACTCTGCCATCTGGATTTCTCGCAGTTCTCTCTGCTGCTGTTAGTCATTGCTTTAATATTCCTGTATGAACTTTTACTTTGAAACCTTTTTAAAAGTTCTTTTTATTCTAACATCGAGTTCTGAATCAACTCGCTCCAAATTATTACTTTAAGCTTTTAGGTATCAGCCTTTTTGACAAACTATAAAACTTTAATATGATGTTAATACTTAATAATATTAAGTATTTTAGGTTAAAAAAAATTAATTTCCATGTTTTTTGACTGTGGGAAGAAACCAGAGTACCCGGAGGAAACCCACGCAAGCACAGGGATAACATGCAAACTCCACATAGAACCCCAGACCTTCTAGGTGTGAGTCAGACGTGCCGCCACAAGGTGAAAAACATGAACATGAAATAACAGCAATCTTTTATGGTTTTGTTTGTTTTAAATGGCTAAATAATGATTTTTTTTCTATAACTAATTTTAAAATCTATCTATCTATCTATCTATCTCGCTGATTATATGACTACAGAAGCAGAAAGAACGATGAGCATCCTTGATGGTCCATAAATAAATCTTTTAAAATCAGTATTAGTAGATGGAGTCGCACTTTTCAGCAACATGTGAAGAAAATTTTTTAACATTTAAATTATAAATAAAGAAATAATAGGTGCTACCCTAATAATCATAATAATATTAATAATAAGGAGAATGCACTTTATGCAATTGGCCACTAGATGGAGTAAATGCACATTCTGAGCCAACTCGATCATCAGCCTTTCCCCTTCTACCCATTTCTGGATCTATTTTATTACTGAATGTTACATCTAAAATAATTCTATAAATAATGTTTGTGATAAGTATAGTTCATTAACTAGCAGGGAATGGTATTGGTATTGTTTATATTTAAGGTAATGTCTGGTAATTTTGGCGAATTCTCTCTCTGATGGGAAATTAAAGTGAATAATAATAATAATAATGATAATAATAATAATAATAATAATAATAATAATGTACAGATCTTAAGTAAAGAGAAATGTCATTCAGCTCATCCACATGAATAAACAATTTTAATTTGATTCTTGGTGGAAATTTGTTTGTGATTGTAATATTACACCGCATGCAAACAAGTTCTGCAGAATGTGATAAAGCAACAGTTTCCTTCTGAACTGTTATCTCTCTCTCTCTCTCTCTCTCTCTCTCTCTCTCTCTCTCTCTCTCTCTCTCTCTCTCACACACACACACACACACACACACACAGCTCCCTCGCCTCACTATATGTTGATCATTCACTCAGCTCCATGAGATTTCCTGCCAGGGTTTAAGGCGACATATTTAAATGATAAACTCACTTTAAAACAGACTCCTGAGGCTAAAAAGGCTCCACACACAACCTTCTGACAGCCAGGTGAGTTAAACAACTTTCAGTTTCCATCATACACTCTATTACTCTTTATATTATTATTATTATTATTATTATTATTATTATTAATAATGAACACACCCCCTACTGCTTCATATTCTTTTAAATTTCCTTAGGATGAATTTGAGCTGCATTCTTTTATATAAGAAATGTATGATATAAAAGAGTGTCAGTTACAGAACACTTCAGTATCTTGTTTATGTACACAGACATCCTGCCCCTCCCTTTAAACCTGATCCAGATATTTATTACTTCAAGTGCATGCTTTATAAAACAATTATAGAAAGTGAAATTGTGGGATAGAAATTGGGACTGCAGTACCTTTAGTCTTATGTTGACAAAGTTGTCTATGAATTTATACATTTTCCACATACAGAAGTACACACACACACACACACACACACACACACACACACACACACACACACACACACACACACACACACATATATATATATATATATATATATAAAATGTTTTTTCATTACACATTATCTCAGTGCTCAAGTCTGAAGTTGTGCATTAACTTTTTTACAACACTGCAGCTCTGTCAGTGATCCCGTCTCTAAAAAAGACAGCGTAATGTTTCCTATTCTGTTTCCAGGTATTTTAAATAAAGATGAAATATAGTGTTATCTCTTGGAAATAAAATGGAATCGGCCACGATGTCTTTCTGAAACCGTTTGTTTCCTCCTGTACCTGTACACGAGTGTTATGACACCAGGTGCCATGATATTAGTAAACATCACTATCTTTTTTATTTCTCTCGCAATTTATCTCTTTTTCTGTTTCTTAACACTGAGACTTTACCACTTTTTACGAATTGGTGTTGCCCTGCTAATACATCACGCAAGCACAAGATTGTTCCTCCGATCACATGGTCTTGTTATTGTAATTATAATTGTTCACAGATACCGAACAAAAACAAGATGCAGAACAGGTGAATAAAAGATACTAAGCCTGTGAGCTGGTGTGGTTTCACCAGAAAACCTTTATATTCTTCCAAAATGAACTGATAAAACACATCAAATATTCAGTAGTGAATGGGGAACTTTAATGCAGCTGTTCTAATATATTATACTTTCTTTAATAATAAGGATAAAGGTCTGTCCTTTTATAAGATTAAAATCTGCAAAATTACATGGATCCTAGAAATCCGATGGTACTTGTGAATGATTCCTTTTTCCACCGATGCAGTGCCAAATCTAGAACTAGTTCCACATTAAGAAAGAAAAAGATTCATGCCAGGGCTGGAAACCTGGCACTGTGACGGTACCACAAAACCACAGGTTCTAAAGTCTAAACTCCACTGATGGTCATGATAAAACACACTGATGAAATGAGCTGTGGAGGTGAACATTCCATTCAGTGACATATAGCAAGCCTGAGAGGCATCATTGTTATAGTATGTACTACATGGGAACATAAGCAAAAAAAAACAAAACAAAACAAAACAATAAAAAATTTTTTAGTGTTTATTTTTGCATAGTATAAGCAAGAGGCAGGTGAGCTCCCCAATCAGGGCAAGAAGAGCACAGGTGTGTTTCATACCGGCGTGTTTTAGAATTCATTCTGTTTTAATATATGCAACACAGGAACAAACTGAAATAATTGTATAGTTTATTTTTCCATTTTAAAGCGTGATGTTCACACCATTCACTCCATCACAGTGCTCACACAGGCTTTACGTCAGCATCCTTGTTCACCATTTCAATTCAAGCATTAGCCACTCAGGACAGTGTCTATTATTATTTACTCAAGAGATTTTTCTGATTGGTGGAAAGCCATTAAATATCTGGTGGAAAGCCATTAAATATCTGGTAATTGGCACGACTGGTACACGCCAATGTTCCTCCTCACAGATATAAGATAATTTAGTTACACCCCGCAGCAGATTGCTGAAGCACTGCGGCCCTGAACTGTAAAATTCATTACATTTTCTCATTAAATTGAAATATGAATTTCTCATTCATATTTATGCTGTTGTAAACATAGAGATAGAGGATTGCAGCAGCATACATATTTTATTGAGAAAATAAATTAAGTGTACGCGAAAGAAAAAAGGTATAATTCTTGAAAATAAAAAAATAGGTTTTTACCACTGAATACTTTTTGTTAGTTTCCTCCTACAGAACAAAAATGTGCACATTAGGCTAACTAGGTGTTCCAAATTGCCCCTGGGTGTGAATACGAGTGCAAATAGTTGTGTGCTGGCTTTGCGATGGACAGGCCATGCTTAGCATGCTAATCTCAATGAACTCACTGATGCTGAGTAATTGTTGTATTGTGTAGAAATTGACTCATTTAAATACTTTAATTCAAGATCTGCGAGCACATATAACAAACATGACAACTGTGTCAGCCATTCAACTCTTGTTCCTCTCTGCTCCATCTCTATCTCTAGCTCTTTCAGCAAGGTAGCTTCTTCAGTCATACTTCACCCTATTCAATAATTGCTTATTATTTCCCAGATGGCGAGCGAACCAATCAGATTGCACCGTTCCTATGTAGTATATACTGATGTAAGTTTAACATCATTTTAATAATTCAAGTGTAAACAGAAATCAGTAAATGCAGGTGAACTTCAGATGGAAAAAGAATGTGATGTTCTCCATTTTTTGTTTTGATTTTGGGAACTTCTACCTCTGCACTGGAAAGGACAAAAGATGCCCTGTTCCTGAAAAGTTTTACACATTAATTATCACTTGCACTTGTATCCAAGTTTTCTGGTATCAAATGTCTCTGACTTTTTAGGGTGTGTTTTTTAATAGATTTTCTTTTACTTTTTTCTTTTTTCAGTTCAAGTTGATTTTCTTGGTCTTTCTGTATCTAAAAATATAAACCACAAAAATGGCAGGTGTAACTTCTTTGGATACAGTAAAGAGAAAAATGCATGCTCAGTGCCCACTCCCCTCCATCGCCCGCATGCACATGAAGAGCCTGGATTTTTCCCTTTATTACTATGGAGTTTTCTTCACTTTCTTATCTGATGTTTATTTAATATTTATGGAAGGAGTCTCCAGTGTCAGAGCTTTTTATACCATCAACATGTTTCCAGACTAAAACACAAATTTCAGGAAATAAATGTCTCCTGGCTTTAACTACATATTCTTTTGTTTTATTACCAGAGAGAGAGAGAGAGAAAGAGAGAGAGAGAGAGAGAGAGAGAGAGAGAGAGAGAGGGACAGATAAACATAGATAAACAGAGATAAACAGAGAAAGGGGAGAATGAGAAAAAGGGAGACAGTAGGAAACAGAAAAAAAGAGAGAGACAGAGAGAGAGGCACACACAGAGGAAGAGAGAGAGCGAGAGACAGACAAACAGAGAGACACACACACAAAGGAAGAGAGAGAGAGAGAGAGAGAGAGAGAGAGAAACTGGTTGGTGAAGAAGAGATTGTTTATAAAAAGAGAACAGTAGAAAGAAAATAGAAAGAGAGGAAGTAACTATAACTGCAGTGTAAAAAGGTAATTATTTATTTGTCTGTTTGTTGATTTTATTTTATTTAAAATAATAAAATAGCTGAACGTGGCCGCACGGTGGAGTTTGCAAGTTCTCCCTGTGCTTGCTTTGGTTTCCTGTGGGTACTCTGGTTTCCTCCCACAGTCCGAATACATGCACAGTAGGCTAACTGGCTGTTCCAAATCACCCCTAGGTTTGAGTGTGTGTGAATGTTTGTGTGTGTGTTGGCCATGCGATGGCCTGGTGAGCTGCTCACAGTGTACCCCGCCCTCGCCCAGAAGGGCGCCAGCCTCCCTGCGACCCTAATTAGGATTAAGCGGTTCAGAAAATGAACGAATGAAAGAAATATGTGAACATGATCTGAACAATAAAATCTGAAGTATGTTATTTGTTATATATGAACACGAGCTGCTCCCACAGTGGCGCTTCTGCACATCACAGGTTTATATTTAACCCCTTCGTTTGGATACCTTATCGTTTCTATAGTAACTGCTCATTCACATCGACCCGTACAGCTGCTGTAACGTAAGTATGAACAGGAAGTGTCCCATCACACAGATGTTCTACAATGTAAACAAGAACGGATATTAACATGTTGTTGTTTAATGAATAAAAATCTGAACCCTGGAGTTACTGAAACACTCCGGGGCACAATGAGGGATTCAGCACGACAGGCAGCACTCAAAGCAGTGTTTATATTTTTTTTAATAATCAACTGGAACCGTGGTTCCTCCTGCACCAACACACACAGCTGTTTTTTTATGTTTGGTGTTCAGCAATAAATTGAAAGCTCACTGTCTTACAACACAAGCAGGCCCAGTTATTAGCCCCGTTCTAGCATGTTTAGTGTGTACACCTGAGAGGTGCGGGCCATGTGACTGTGTCCACGTCCTTCATGGGTTTATTTTAGAGACATAAACCTGCAGGTCCAGTTTATCAACGATGTCTTTATATTACACAAAACACTCCACAATGTCGAGTCATCAAACTTTAACCATCTGCTTCACACACACACACACACACACACACACACAGTACAGACGTGAAGTGTTCTCTGTGAGCAGGTCACACCGGGAATGGGACTGAGAGATGGCACACTATCTGCAGGTGAGTCTTCAATTGTTTATTTATTTATTTGTTTGTTTATTTATTTATGAATAATTGTTTTTCTTCAAATTGTGTTTCAGCCACCGACAGCATCACAGAGCAACGTGAATCTAGGAGCATCAGCGAATCCTCAGTGAGTCTTAGGGTTGTTTTTTTTTAAGTAAACAGTAGCACTGACTGGAAGCTGACTCTGACTCGTTATTCTTTTATAATTTTATAAAAGTGTTAAATAGAAATGAGGCACAATCTGTAATCTAGAGTTAGCATACTAATTAACACACACAACATTTCAACAACTTTATGTGTTGAAATAAACACTACATGAATAAATTCACTCTAAAAACTCTCAGGAAATTAGGGCTGGACGATACGTTGCGTAAATTAATTACGATTCACTTTTCTGATATTTGTACGATATTGTTATAATTGTAAAAAAGGAACTGATGCAATAATGAAATAATAATTTTTTAGTTAAAAATAAATAACGCTGAAAGTTTTTAAGTAAATTCACCTGACATCAGGAATTTACATCATAAATCATCTTAATCACACATGCATCATTAAATTCTCTTGATTCATGAAAAGGTCCTGATAGGAATTAAATGTTACTACACCTGAAATATTAAAGAATTTAATTTTAAAGTAATAAAGTTTAACCAGAAATCAATAATAAACTGATTTTAGCTCAGATTAAACTGAAGCAGAACTCAGTCTGGTTTTGTTTAATTAGTTAAATTTAGTTTTATATTAAGATTAAACTGATATTTTCGGGGTGTAATGATGACTTTAGTACTCATTAAAACTTTAAATGATAAATCTGTGAATCAGTGTTTTTCAATTAATCTGCACTAATATAGATTTTATTCTTTCTTTTTTTATAGTCGTGTTGTAACTCGATGTTCTGCTTGTTTTCAGTGCGAAACCCACTGACTTCGACTTTCTGGCTGTGATCGGAAAGGGAACATTCGGCAAAGTAAGAATTCCAAGCCACCGTCTGAGGAATGATTAACTAGTTTAACAGCTGAACCTTGTTTATTCTCTTATCTTTTACTGCACATCTTACCTCATGCAATCTTACACATTCATGTCTCTGATGTGAATTCATTTTAATCATGAATATGATGATTGTTATTATTATAATTGATTCTATTATTATTATTATTATTATTCATTCATTCATCTTCTGAACCGCTTATTCCTAATTAGGGTCGCGGGGAGGCTGGCGCCCATCTCAGCCGAC
>JAOUQZ010000017.1:545782-557250 GCA_028564935.1 Neosilurus hyrtlii | reverse complement strand
TATTATTATTATTATTATTATTATCATTATTATCATCATTATTATTACTGTTGTTGATTTTTTTATTATTATTATTATTATTATTATGATTGTTGTTGTTGTTGATGATGATGATGATTTTATTATTATTATTATTATTATTATTATTATCATTATTATTGTTTTATCACAGGTTCTTCTGGCTAAACTCAAAGCAGATGGGAAATTTTACGCCGTGAAGGTTCTGCAAAAAAAAGTGATTTTAAAGAAAAAAGAGGTTTGTGCTCATGATGATGTTGATTATTTGGTTTGAAAAAAAATTTATTTAAAAGATAAGGTTTATTTTAAGTTTAATCTGATCCTAATCTGTGCCTTCGACCATCATTTATAACCTGCACACCTTTTCCTTCTCACTGCTGCAACTCATCTTTATAATATGAAACAGATTTAAAACAAATAATTAAACACAATTAAAAAATAAAATAAAATAAACATGGTGGCATCACAGCGCTGCTGTATTCTGGATTCCGATTGGTTAGAAAATGTTCACTAATTTGTTGCTGGAAATCGCAGGTTTATATTAACGCACTGTTCTAATACGTTATCATTTCTATAGTAGCAGATCATTCACGTCAACGTGTACAGTGAGGAATTTGAGCTTTTTTATAGAATGATAGGATTTTATAGAATTATCACTGCTATTACATCACTAACAGGAACTAACGATAAATATAACTATAAATATATGAACAAACACATGTAATTCTTCAATAAATAAATAACAGTAAAAATTTTACTCTGTTGCTATGGTAACAGATGATTAAAACAATCTCAGGCATCAGATTACACGGAAATAAATGATCAAATTCATCACTCTTTACTTTTCTATAATAACAACAACACACTGATGTTTTCATACCAGGAACTTTCATATTTTTTTTTTCATAGAACTGCTGGAGGAAGTAGAACTCTGTTTTTTAGTGAACTCTGCAGGGTCGGTACTCTCCCCGCACAACAGGAACCATGAGTGATGTCAATGCTGATTGGTCCAGATGCAATCCAACCACAGAAACCGCCATTATGCTCTTAATGTTGGTTTTAAAATAGAGAAACGGACTGACAGAGAAGGTTTTTATTTTTATTATTATTATTATTATTATTATTTATGGGGCGTATACGAAAGATTAGGACAATTTTTATGCTTCAGAGTAAAATATAAAAATAAAGAATCAAATGTTTCCGTCCATGTTTTAGTCCATCGTATAAAAAAAATAAAAAAACGAAAAGAAATAATAATTTAAATAAACAAACAAACAAACAAACAAACAAACAAATAAATAATAATTATTATTATTATTAAGTCCACTCCAAACACATCACACAAAATCGTTTTATTGGAACAGTAAGACAATCTGTTTCTATAGAAACATGCAAGTGAAAAATACCACGTGAAACTAGTCAAGTTTAAACCCTGATGTTGACGTTGTCAACAAACAAGATCACCTCTGTTAGAAATGTATCAGAATCCAGACATTACTTTTTCTGTGTAATCCTGCTACAAATCACACACAAACCATGCGTAAAACATAACCACCTCGGTGGAGGTAGCTAATGATGTCATCATAGCAACAGCTGATAAGCTTTACGTCACTTCCTACGTTCCTACTGTTGGAAACTGTTGAAGGTGTTTAATTCTCAGGTGCCCGTTCCAGTGGCTAGTTCTACTCACTGAGTTCCTAGAACTGTTTGGTCTGAAATGGTGTTACTCATTACTTAAAGAAAGTGTGATGAACTTTTTTCAGAATTAAACATCGACAAAGACAAAAAGACAGGATTTTAATTTGGAATGTAAAATGTCCTGTGTGTCTTTCAGCAAAAGAATATAATGGCTGAGAGGAACGTTCTGCTGAAGAGCCTGAAACACCCCTTCCTCGTCAGCCTTCATTACTCATTCCAGACCACAGAGAAGCTCTACTTCGTCCTTGACTATGTCAACGGCGGCGAGGTAGAGTCTGAACGTTGAATTATCGTGGAACACATGTCCTTATCACGGAACACGTCTTGTTTTGGAATCAAAGTTCAGTTTCAGATAAAGCGGTTTATTAGCGTGACAAGCCCGTGAACTTATAAACTGATAAACTAATGCAGGTTTGGGTTTGTTTTATGCAGTTATTCTTCCACCTTCAGAGAGAGCGATGTTTCCCAGAACCACGTGCAAGGTTCTACATCGCGGAGGTGGCGAGTGCCATCGGCTACCTGCATTCCCTCAACATCGTTTACAGGTCGGAGCCTGCGACACTTCCTGTTTATTTATTTTATTATTGGTAGGATCTTGTTTATTGTTCGGCTGATCGTCTTTAATGATTTTCAGGGATCTGAAACCAGAAAACATCTTGCTTGACGCTCAGGTGAGGAACTTGTTTATCTTTAAATGAAATATCTTTTAAAAGTCTGTTTACACCTGAACCGTCTCCTGTACTGTCTCCTGACCCATCTGCCATACTGTCCCCTGAAGTGTCTCCTGTACTGTCTCCCATACTGTCTCCTGTACTGTCTCCTGAACTGTCTTCTATACTGTCTCCCGTACTGTCTCCTGAACTGTATTCTATACTGTCTCCTGAACCACCTCCCATACTATCTCGTGTATTGTCTCCTGTACCGTATCCTATACTCTCTTCTATACTGTCTCCTGTACTGTCTCCTGAACCATCTGCCATACTGTCTCCTGTTCTGTCTCCTGAACACTGTCTCTCGTGTTGTCTCCTGAACTGTCTCCCGTATTGTCTCCTGATCCATCTCCCATACTGTCTCATGTACTGTCTCCTGAACACTGTCTCTTGTGTTGTCTCCTGAACTGTCTCCCGTATTGTCTCCTGATCCATCTCCCATACTGTCTCATGTACTGTCTCTTGTACCATATCCTGTACTGTCTCCTGAACTGTCTCCCGTACTGTCTTCTGTACTGTCTCCTGAACCGTCTCCCGAACTGTCTCCTGAACCATCTCCCATATTGTCTCGTGTACAGTCTCCCGTACCCTGTACTGTCTTCTATACTGTCTCCTGTACCGTACCCTGTACTGTCTTCTATACTGTCTCCCGTTCTGTTTCCTGATTCTTCTCCCATTCTGTCTCCCGTTTTGTCTCCTGATTAGTTTTTAACTCCACACATTTCAATGAACGCACAGAATACTACATCTCTTTTACATCGACTAAATCTCAACAACCAGACCACTGAAAGTTAAAATGAACGGCGACTGTAAAATATTTTACCTAGTCAGATTAATTTGTGCGTTGAGACGAAGACCTTCTCCTAATCATGAACATGTTCAGGTTTGTGAAAACTCTGATGTAATAGAGAAAAACACAAAATCATCCTGTATGGGCACAAACGAACACACACAGCCTCACCTTCATCATTTTCAAAGCAAACTGAAGTCCCGACACGTGAGGATGAACTCTTTCACTTCCTTCAGTCTGGAACTAACAAACATCTCATCATACAATAATAACATCAGCTAGATTTTTATCCAGTATTTCATGTAGTATGTAAATCAGATCAACAACCTGTTTCTGTTAAACATGAATCACTCATGTTATTATTTATAGAAGGACCTTCAGTTTGGTCAAACAAGGGTCATTTAAACACTAAATTAAGTTTTTCTTTTTGTCTATTTCACACTGTTTGTCTCTCTCTCACTCTGTCTTTCTTACTCTCTCTGGCTCTCTTTCTCTCTCTCCCAGTCTCTGTTTCTCTCTTTGGCTCTTTCTTTCTATCACTGTCATGCTGTCTCTCTCTCTCTCTCTCTCTCTGACTCTTTCTATCACTGTCTGGTTGTCTCTCTCTCTCTCTCTGACTCTTTCTATCACTGTCTGGCTGTCTCTCTCTCTCTCTTTGACTTTTTCTTTCTATCGCTGTCTGACTGTCTCTCTCACTCTCTCTCTGGCTGTCTCTCTCTCACTCTCTGTGCCTGTCTGTCTCTATTTCTCACTGTCTGTTTCCTTCTCTCTCTATTTGACTCTCTTTCTTTTTATTGCTTCATGTCTGGCTATCTCTCTCTCTCTGTGTCTCTTTACATTCTATTTAACTTAAAAGTTTCTTTATTGGAATGATGAATTTTAATATTTGTATTCATGAAGTAAAATAAGGAAAATAAATACAGAAATAAACACCATACAATAAAAGAGAAAAATAAGAAAAAAGTATTCTACACAGTATATAACTTTCTCTCTCTCTCTCTCTCTCTCTCTCTAGGGTCATGTGGTTCTGACTGATTTTGGCCTGTGTAAAGAAGGACTGGAACCAGAAGCCACCACAACCACGTTTTGTGGAACACCAGAAGTACGCAGCAAATAATAATTCAGATTTTTCCTGAATAGAGACTCGTCATTTTCACCTCCATAACCAGCAGAACATTTCCGCTTTCTCATGCAGTATCTTGCTCCGGAGGTGCTTCGGAAGGAGCCGTATGACCGTACGGTGGACTGGTGGTGCCTCGGTGCCGTGCTGTACGAGATGCTCTTCAGCCTGGTAAACTCTTTTGTATAAAAATCTTTTAATATATAAAACAGAACTGTTTGTTCAGTTTGAGACTTTAATTATCCACATCACACCCAGCCCCCGTTTTACCGCCGTGATGTAGCCGAGATGTACGACGCCATCTTGCACAAGCCTCTGCAGATACCTCCTGGGAAATCAGACGCAGTGTGTCACCTGCTGCACGAACTTCTGCAGAAAGATCAGCATCGCCGGTTAGGTGCCATCGCAGACTTCGTGAGTAAACACCTAAACAAACCTCCACGTTTCACCTTATTCATCCAGGAGTGGTAGAAATTTAGATTTTAGTTTTATCATGATCGGTAAAAGAAGTGAAATCAACTCAGGTGTAACTCGTTGTTGGTCCACATTGTGACTTTAGAAGAAGAAAATCAATGGACTTTGAGGTGCTGGTGTCAAGTCGCACTGAACACATTACACTGATTAAGTTACATTATTTAAAAACAGTAGATTTCATTCATTGATTCATTCATTCACCGAAATGGCTTAATCCTGCAAGGGTCATGGGGAGGCTGAAGTCTCAGCTGACACTGGGTGAAAGTGGAGTACACCCTGAACAGCTCACTAATCCATTGCAATGCAAAACACACACACACACACACAAACACACACACACACACAATCATTAACACTCACACCGATGGGAAATTGGGAACAGCCAATTGGCTTAATATGCATGTCTATTGACTATGGGAGGAAACTCGAGTACCCAGAGGAAACCCATACAAGCATGGGGAATGCATGCAACCCCTTCCCACAGAAACACATCACTGAGCCGAGGTCTGGAACCCAGGACCTTCCTGCTGTGAGGCGAACGTGCTAACCACTACACCACCGTGCCTCCCAGAAGTGCCAGTTTAGTCAAATTGCCGAAAAAGCATTTCATTAAAAAATGTCAATAATTATTATTTTTACAGAGTAAGTCGACGGCAGTGCTGTGTGTGTTTGTGATGTAATGAATTAAACTCTTCCTTTTCAGCTGGAGATTAAAAATCACATTTTCTTCGGCCATATTAACTGGGATGATCTTTACCACAAGCGACTCACTCCGCCGTACAGTCCTAACGTGGTAGGTCATGAACCTGTATTTTAGACTTGGTGTTTTATATGTTGGTACATTTCCACAAGAACAGTATGATTGCATCTTCCAGCCATTTTCAGACGACACATTGCCGTCAGGGAGTGCAACCCCCAGCCAAGTAAATCACCACCAAATAAAACCTCCACCAATAAATCACAGAACGATCACTACTGGGCCCTCTGTAATACCACACTTCCAATAAAATCCTCCTATCTCACAATGTTAAAGAATCTTTTAAAACAGTCCTGGATCAAGGATTTGATCCAGAAATATAAATTAAAAGCATTTAAATTATGGAGCTGAGCAAGCAGGGAAAAGTCTCACAACCTCCAAAAACACCAAAAAAAAAAAAAGAAAAATGAATTCAGATATTCTGAGACTGTAAAGCCATACATTCACAAGGGAAAAACATTTAAACTTTCTGAGATTAAAGTTATAAAGTAAATTTATGAGAAAGAGACTAGGAGAGTCTCAGAGACAACAATCCCATGCCTTACTTGCTGCAGTGCATTCTGGAAAGTATAATTTTAAAGCTCTTAGCCCGTTTATTCCTTTAAATTGCACAGTTGAATAGGAATGACAGAATTTTCCATAATCAGCTCATTTTTGTACTTTTGAAGTTACGACTTTAAGTTTGGGAATTCTGAGTTTTCTATGAATATCAGCATAATAACCTCTGGCAAGGAAGATGTGTTTTTGTCAGCATTAGATTGTTTGTTTGTTAGATGAAATCTTTACACAAAAAGTTATGAAGAAATTTATCAAGTATAACTCCAAATTAAATTTTAGAGACGATCTAGGTCAAATTCTGGATCTGGGAACTTTTTAAAAGATTCTTTAACATTGTGAGACAGGACGTGAAGTGTGATATTACAACTGGCCCAGTAGTGGGTGGTCTGTACTGTTATTTTTTGTCTTGACTGAGGTCTGCACTCTCCAAGTGCCTCCCTAGTTTGACTTAATGTTTGTCATCATTTTCAATACAACAGTCAAGATCATTAGAAAGACTCTTTTTTTTTTGCTGGAACATTAAAGCAGTGGTTCTGTTTGTGCTGCTCTGCCCATCTTCCTTCATTTCCCCAGAGAGGCCCGGCTGACCTCCAGAACATCGATCCCGAGTTCACCCGAGAGATGGTTCCCAACTCTGTCGGCCGAACTGCAGAGCTGAGCCCCAGTCTGGCTGCCAGCAGCTCCAATGCCTTCAGTGGCTTCTCCTATGTATCCAGTGAGAACAGTTTCCTTTGAGGGACGTTGAGATGAACGGTGCAAAAGTTTCATCTCTTCCCCAGTTCTGCTGAGTGGTGGAACAAAACCCGAAGTCTCTCTTCTACTGCCACTTGACCTCTCACTGGATTTCTTTTGTTTTGGTCAGGTTTCACTGTACTGACTGCAGCCTCTCCAGCTCTTAGGTCGACCCTTGAAGTACACATCTCATTTTCCAGCATTAAATAGTCCAGTAGTCAAGAAAGTCCACAACAGAAGATGTAATTGTTGTTGATACGTTGTAATATCTCAGCGTGAGGGTTGTGCACTGTGAAACGATCAAGCACTCAGAAAGAAACCACTTTACTGCAGAAACCTGAGCGGATATGGACAATATACAAGGTAACTTCCTGTTTAATTCCTTCTGGACTGTGAACTTCAGTGTGTTTAATTTTCTGAGGCCACACCCCTTGCTTTAATTTCCCTACTGGATGATTAAATTAATATAATTTTAAATCAGGACACTGCGTAAAACAGAGCGTCCATACGTAGTACAGTAATCAGGAAAAAATAAAACTTCTGTTTAATATAACTATAAACGTTTTGTTGAAGTTTAAATTTTAAATGTATGTATAATGTAAAATGTATGACTATTAATGATAATTAGAAGTCATGTGATAAGAATATTTAACCATTTTCTTGTTAAAATACACCTCATTTCATGTTCGCTTGTAAGCATGTAAGAGTGTATATACATTATTTTTGAATAAAAAATATTTTCCTGTGCTGTATACAGGATATACTTTAGTTTTAATTTAATTTAATATCACCATCCATCACCACCCATCGCCATCCCTCTTCATCCCTCACCATCCATCGCCATCCCTACTCATCCCTCACCACCCATCGCCATCCCTCTTCATCCCTCACCACCTATTACCATCCCTCACCATCCATCACCATCCCTCACCATCCATCGCTATCCCTACTCATCCCTACTCATCCCTCACCACCCATCGCCATCCCTCACCACCTATTCCCATCCCTCACCATCTATCACCATCCCTCACCACCCATCGCTATCCCTCTTCATCCCTCACCACCTATTACCATCCCTCACCATCCCTACTCATCCCTCACCACCCATCTCCATCCCTCTTCATCCCTCACCACCTATTACCATCCCTCACCACCCATCGCTATCCCTCATCATCCCTCACCATCCATTACCATCCCTCCTCACCACCCATCGCCATCCCTCTACATCCCTTACCATCTATCACCATCCCTCACCACCCATCGCTCTCCCTCATCATCCCTCACCATCCATTACCATCCCTCCTCACCACCCATCACCATCCCTCCACATCCATCACCACCCATCGCTATCCCTACTCATCCCTCACCATCCATTACCATTTCTCCTCTCCACCCATCACCATCCCTATTTCAATTATTTTCTACGTACCAGATGCACAATCTTCAACGTCACTTGCTACCAGCCTGCAGGAGAAACCCAATCCATCCCAAAGTCACCTCATTCCAGTAGTGTCCAGTGGTGACCATCTGATCGACAAAAACGCATGATGAGGCAGGCATGGAAGTCAAATGTATGTCAAGAATTGGACAAAACAGATTCTTCTGGCCAATGATTGAGGATGTATTTAGAAATCTCGTAAAATGATGTCATCAAAAATACCAGAGTCGTGACCATTATATAATGAACCCAGTTGTTTGAACACTTGTTGAGGATTGTGTCAATGCACTGCCTTAGAGATGACTTGCCCAACAAAACATGCAATACTCATGAGCTTTGTTGATTGTGGATTTATGGTATGGAGTGAGTGTGTTTTAGTTTAAAATTTTCCACTCGTAGCAGTAGTATACCGATCATTCCATAAGTTGTGTTCCACGGTTGTTTTTAATAACTATTTTCAGGTACCGTCTCAAGGATTGTGAGGGGTATCGCTGGTTTTCATTCAAGTTGTCATTACTGTTACTCTGTGTCAGTACTGTTACCTTCTGGTCATTACTGTTAGCTAGTCAGCAAATCTGGTCTGATTGTTATGGTTATACATCACTATGGTAATCATGGGTAATCTTTCTTGGATTAGGAGCCTCTGTTAGGGGATCAGTATTCTGTAAGTTGACGGAAAACCATTTGGTACCATTGGATTAGAAAAAATTTTTTTGAATAAAGCTAATAAGTTCTCCACTGCTATCTGTCTTCCTCCTTCAACAGGGACATATTTCACATTCTAATATGAGCAAATATGTCTCCTGAACAAGTAGCAGATTTGTCCTGTAACAGGAATGACAGCATATAAGTGGTACGATGCCAAAACAAATGAACGCAAAATACTGAAAATAACTACGAAGTGTACTGCTGAGCCATGAGATCATAATCATTAACCCCCTCCTTACATAAAAATGCTCTGGTTGGTCAAAGTCAAAATGGGCAGTTACTGTGAAATCACCCAGACGGTTTCTTAATTTGTTCACTTTCGAAATGCTGATGTCTTTCAGTTGCGTGTGTAAGTAGCAGAAATGTTATCAGCACAGCCAGTGGTTGCATCAGTCAGAGAACCAGCAAAACGTTTAATGTGTGAAGGGGGACTGAGTCAAAAATCATCAGCGTTTAATCCAGCAAAGGAAGAAACAGAAACTATGGCTAAAAGAACATTAAAAACCATTATTCTGAGTGGATAATGTTTGAATCAAAACTACAGACATTCACGGTTTGTCACAGTTGCTTGGAGCAGGCGGTGTATTTACTCTTAAAATGAAAAAATATACCATAAAAGTCTCATTTTTGTTTAGTTTTTGTGTAGTATATACTAAACTCTGAATGAGTGGGCTAAACATACACCCAATAGCAACACAGCGTCGAGTGTAGATCCCACCAGACCTGCTTCTGTCATGATTAAAATATATAAATATAAAAATCATATTTTAGTTGGGTTTATGTACTAAACTATATGCATAAATATGTTTATATCTTGCATAAACAATATTTAGCAGTAAACATGTAACAAACACGATTATTGTAATGTTCATTTGCATATCACCTATCTCAGTTTCATCCTGCTGGATGCCTGGGGCTGATTTTAACATACTAAAATTAAATGTAAAAAGTCATATAATAATGTAGTGATGAACTACATCATTTTTTAAAAGGATAAAAATTGAGAAAAAAATGATTTAGTCAGCGATTGAATTATATATTGAAGAAATATTAAACCTACCTTAATAGAATTTTTTACATAACTTAAAAATTATTACACAAACTACAGAATGTATAAAGAAATAAGCTGTCTCAAAATTTCTTAAATATTTGATTATTAGATAATGTGAATTTGAAAATTTATTTGAAATTTGAAACACAAGAAAATTGTTCATGCTCTGCAAAATATCATCACGCGAAGAGAATCCCAAGAAGTAAATAATTATATTATGAATAAATAGATATTTAGTATCTTAATTTCAGCTAGTACCCCATATGTTTAATTGTACTAGCTAATGTTTACTTATGATTGGTTCTTAGTTAAAATTGCAGAAATACACATTTCACATAAAACATATAAATATAAATATAAAAAAAAGAAAGCATGAATAAAAAGAATAGTTTAAAATAGGAATGATTCATATTTTTAACCCTTACCTGTTTTTTTTTTGTTAATTTCCTGATGAATGGTGTGAATTTTATTTAACCAAATAGCGTCGCAACGATCCACAGAACTTTTGAGAAAGTGAGTGGTGTTGGGGAAGGGGCGGAATTTACTAGCTAATGCAGTCAATGTGTTTAATATACAGTGTTTTATTTTCACAAACACAAAACCAATAAGAAAAACTTTATAAAGGGTTTAATTTACTAAATAAAATTAAATACATTATTTATAAAGTTCGTTAGTGAGTCATAAACCTTTAAGGTGCACGAGTTAAATGAACAGAGCTACACAAAATACTGATGTTTATAACTATTATAGATGTCTTCTGTTTTATCTGAAAGGATAAAAGTGTTTTTAACATCCATGGAAGGAGTCTCCAGTTCCAGCACTTTGGAACAGTCAGAGGTTAAGTTCCATTTTGTTCTGACAGAGTTTATGCTTCATTACTGTTTCTCCACCAATAAAAAAGCTCTTTCCAATTCAACTGTACAGATTTCCAACACAATGTCTCTCAGCAAGAACTGAACTAACTGCATATTCTGTAAAATAAAGAGGAAAAAACATCTGATAAACAATTACCAGAAAAATATTTCATAAAAAATAATGAGTCTGATTTCAAGGTAATAAATAGGTCATCTTCACTTTTGATGTGGTTGGAAATGGACTGAAGTCTTTAATTTAGTTTAATTTAAAGTCAATTAATGTTTTTTAGGGGATTGCTGTGTAAGCGTCACATGTCTGTTAATGATGTCCTTCTCTCTTATTGGTAGTCACCTTAAATTTACCACAGACCCCACCCACATTGCGTTACCGACGGCTAGTTTTATTTCCATCACTACAAGTCACTGAGGGTCATGAGCTTTTATCTGCTGAAATAAGTAAGAAAAATTATTCAGTGTAAGTGGAACGGGACCCCAGTGGAGAGAGTGGACAGTTTCCAGTACCTAGGTGTTTACATCACGCAGGACCTGACATGGTCCTG
>JAOUQZ010000017.1:470648-483078 GCA_028564935.1 Neosilurus hyrtlii | reverse complement strand
TATATATATATATATATATATATATATATATATATATATATATATATATATATATATATATATATATATATGAAAATCGACTCAAGAATTTATACATATATATATATATTATATATATATATATATGGCATAAACATGATGCAAAAACATGTCCTAAATGAGGTCTGAGGTTAGAAAAGACGAGATGGCGACGTCAAAATCACCGGGAAAGAGCAAGAGCACATTTTTACATGATTTGGCAATTTAGAAACATACAGTATTGGATGTGCGTGAGAGAAAGTGAAAGAAAGAGAGAAGGAGGGGGGGGGGGTAAAAAACACGAGAGTGTGTTTATGAGAGAAAGAGAGAGAGAAAGAGAGAGACAGTGTGTGTTTGAGAGAGAGAGACAGTGTGTGTTTGAGAGAGAGAGACACAATGTGTGTTTGAGAGAGAGAGAGACAGTGTGTGTTTGAGAGAGTGTGTTTGAGAGAGAGAGAGACAGTGTGTGTTTGAGAGAGAGAGACAGTGTGTGTGTGAGAGAGAGAGACAGTGTGTGTGTGAGAGAGAGAGACAGTGTGTGTTTGAGAGAGAGAGAGAGAGTGTTTGAGAGAGAGGGAGACAGTGTTTGTTTGAGAGAGAGAGAGAGAGACAGTGTGTGTTTGAGAGAGAGAGAGAGAGAGAGAGAGAGAGAGAGACAGTGTTTGAGAGAGAGAGAGAGAGAGACAGTGTGTATTTGACAGAGAGAGAGAGTGTGTGTGTGTTTGGAAGTGAGAAAGTGTGAGAGAGTATGTGTGCGTGTGTGTGTGAGAGAGCTTATACACACAAAAAAAATGACAGAATAAGAATAGCTTCACCAAGACTCTCACCTCTTGCTCTCTCTCACACAATCACATTTTTTCTCTCTCTTTAAATTAAAGAAATCAAGGTGCAACAAGATTCATGCGTTTACAACCCATTAACATGCACACACACACACACACACCCATCACTCCATGTCTGTTCGAATGCAAAATCCACAGCGTATTATGTTAAGGACACTTGAGAGAAGATTGTATCGAATCGTTTCACTCGAACTGGAGGAGAACGCTTTCACAGACAGAGCTGCGCACACTTAAAGAAAAACAAACAATAAGAAAAAAAACAAACACACTTATAATGGAGAGAAGAGAAATAAAACAATAATAATCAAGCTTTCCACCACACGGTAACGATCGGAATTATTGGCAAGAAAAAGAAGAAAATAGCTTCACAAGGCAGGCAGTACCCCTTGGCCCACACGCCTCATCATAAAAGGCACGCCCGGTCCCAAGATGGACATCAGAAAGGGTGATGGTTAGTGACGGTGTTTGAGTTAATGCACAAAACACAACTGTGGACCAACTAACTGACAGACGGACGGACATCACGTGTGTCAACAACACCCCTAACATAGATTGGAATGAGGGGTAAAAACTAACTGTGGAGATTTGATGTTAACTGAAATGCACATTCTGTCCTTTTGTATTGAGTACACAGTGCACCACACCGCCGTCGTGTGTTTAAAGTCGAGATGTTCACAATGCTGCCAACAATCGCTGGGTCCAAACAATATCAGGACAATTCCGTCACTACTGAATCTGACCAATCAGTGATCACCACCTCTTTCTAGCCCTGCCCACAAGCTCCGTTTGATTCTCTTGATGAAAACAATGACATGTTTGGGATGATGGGTTTGTTACCGTACTCCACTGTGTGGTGGAAAAATGTTACAAAAGTCCACGAATGCTTCACTTTCATTCTGCATCACATGAACTCGGGAGATAAATAATACTTTGTTACAAAACTAATTTACTACTTTTGAAATATCGATATTAAAAACAAACAGCGTAAAATAAATGAAGCATACTTTTTTTAAAGGGTGAGAGTTTAAGATGAAAAAAGGTGAGGCACTGTGTCCTCCAGGCCTCCAGGGGGAGCTCTTACATGAGTCAGAGTCATGAGTTAGAAAAATTACTTTTTAAAATAAAGTCTTTTGGAAACACACTGTTGTTGTAATTACAGAGAATGCGAGAAAACAACAACAAAAAAAACCCTCAAGCTGTAAATAAATGTTAAGTTAAAGTTAAGTTTAGTTATGGGCCAAGGACACTTTTTTTTTTTTTTTTTAAATAAAGCCTTAGGGACACAGTAACTAATGCTGAGGACTCAAATTTGAAGCTTATCAAACCCTGAAGGATGGTGGGAAAAAGGATAAAAATAGCACGGTCTTAGTATCCACCCCTGTGAAACACCAATAAACAAATCATCACTCAGAGAGCAAACCGGAGCGTTTCTTTCACCCCTTCCTATTTTAGCGCCAAGCTCCTCCCCTGTCACACGCCAGAACTGAACAATTCACTCGTAAAAGTATACAGAACTTCAGGAAACTGTGATTAAAACAAAACACTAGACAGACACTTCCCTAAACACTTCGTTCAGACTGGCAAGAGAGTGTCTGTGTGATCCAACACTTCCTTCAAGAGACAATAAGGACTGTTTTTTTCTAGCTGGAGTTCAGAGATAACACAAACACCACAACACATTGGAGATGATCTCCGTTACTTTAGGAGGTTTTGGATTTTCTGGCTCGTGGTGACGTTTTGTCTTCTGGTTTCATCACGCCGTTGAGGGAACCTCCTGGAAGACACAATACGAATTTAACAGAATTAGCAAAGACAAAAATGCTGTTAACAGATTTAGCTTATAATCTATACACTCAATTAGTGCTCTAGTGGCAACTTTTCGCAGATTCTAGTTCACAGAATATCATCGGTTAGCGTATTGGCGGAATTATACTAAAAAGTTACGTTTAGATTTTCATTAAATGTCTACAAGAGGTGGAGCTTTGGATATGATCTGGATCAAATACTGGCTGGAGGAATTTAAGTGAGTCTTTAACATTGCTAGATAGAGATGACATTGTTTTGGCATGTTGGATCATATGGGTGATCGATGAGCTTGGTGGAGGCTTGTGCTCTCCAAATGCTCTTGACACATTTTAAATAACAAATATACACCATCACATCAGTTGTTTGCATGAATGAGTCACATTTCATTTTAATATTAATTTAGTGTTACAGTCACAACACTCACATTTTCACGGTGTGGCGTGTTAGTAATAAATAAATCACTCAATCTCATTCAATCTCTGAACCACTTAATCCTACTAGGGGTATGCTGGAGCCTATCTCAGCCAACACCCTGAACAGCACGCCAGTAATTCACAGGGCCAACACAACCATTCAAACTCACACCTAGGGGCACCTTGGAACAGCCAACTAGATTAATGCGCATGTCTTCAGACTGTGCAAGGAAACCAGAGTACCCGGATTAAACCCACACAAGCATGGGAAGAACACGCCAACTCCACACAGAAACGCTCTCACCGAGTTTGAACCCAGGACCTTCTTGCTGGGAGGTGGAGGTGCTAACCACTACACCTCCACGTCCCCCTTTAACCCAACAGATCACCTTTAAATCTACTGAAAGCTCCGTTTTCAGATTAGTAATCATCCCTGAATGTACAGTAAGCGTGTCTCATTCCAGATTGGGATCATGGCACCCATTACGGTGACAGCGGGACATTTTAACTCATCGGTTTGTTTAATGTCGCAGAGAAACCTGATGAATAGGGACGTCTGGGCTCAGACCGGGCTGCGCCGTGTGTTCTAGTACACGTGGCGTTCTATCTTCAAGACGTGGATGTGGGGTTTATTTTTAAGTTACTGGTGTGTTGTGGTGGAATTTATTATCAGATTTCGGGGACGCTCTCACCCCGAGACGAGTCCTTCTTGCCAGGTTTACTCTTGGGACTGACGGTTTTTTTCTTGCTGCTGCTCTGGACCTGACTCTGCTCCCGCCACTTCTTCAGCTGGAAGTTGATAAACTTCCACATCATCCAGGCCTGGGTCAGACAAATGGCTGAGAGACACGTCATCCTGAGAGCAGAACACACACACACACTTTAAAACAGGAAGTGCATCGTGCCTCACTTCCTCCTGTATATTTGTAACAGCGGGTGAGATTCTGTAAAGTCATAACTGAAACTCTCTCAGCTGTGAAACTATGAACCCTACCTCACGGTGAGGACATTAAAGTTTCCATCAGACAGAGAGAAACCCTGATTATCTGTACGGGAAAGTCCAAAACCAAACGTCAGCACCGACAGAGTGAGGGTCAGGAGACGAGCGATGACGAAAAGCAGAGCCCACAGCGTGAACCTGAGGAAGCGGGGTGGGGGTGGGGTGGGTTGTCAGACAAAGAAAGACAAAAAGAGAGAGAGACAGAGACACAGAGAGATGACTATAATAAACAACAATCAATTATATTCTAAGTAAAAAATATTTGGAACTTTTTCTAATAAAAACAACATATTATTTTTCTCTAAATTTTTTAATATGTGAAAAGTGTTATGTCTAATAAAAATATTATTAATGCTAGTAAAACTGTTTACTGCTTTCAAAACAAGGAGCACAGTGTGGGGACATCAGTTCATCAGAGAGATAGAAAAGGAGAGAGAGAGACAGAGGAGAGGTAGAGAGAGGAAGAACAGAGAGAAAGAAAGAAAAGGAAGAGGCGGAGAGAAAGAAGGAGACAGCAAGAGAGGAGAGAGGAGTGAGAGAAGAGAGAAAGGAAGGAGAGAAAAAGAAAGAGAGAGGAAGAGGGGGAGAGAAAAACAGGAATGAGGTGGAGAGAGTGGGAGAGAGAGGAAGAAGGAAGAGGGAGAGAGAAAGGAGACAGTGAGAGAGGAGAGAGGAGGAGTGAGAGAATAGAGAAAGGAAGGAGAGAAGAAGAAAGAGAGAGAGGAAGGGGGGAGTGAAAAACATAGGAATGAGGTGGAGAGAGAGAGAGAGGGAGAAAGAAAGAAGGAGACAGTGAGAGAGGAGAGAGGAGGAGTGAGAGAAGAGAGAAAGGAAGGAGAGAAGAAAGAGAAAAACAGGAATGAGGTGGAGGGACAGAGGGAGAGGGAGGAATAGGAGAGGAAGGAGAGGGGAATGAGAGAGTGTGAGGGAGAGAGGAGGAGTGAGACAAGAGAGAAACGAAGGAGAGAAGAAGAGAGAGAGGAAGAGGGGAGAGAAAAACATAGGAATGAGGTGGAGAGAGAGAGAGAGAGGAACAGGAGAGGAAGAAGGAGAGAGGAATGAGAGAGTGAGAGGGAGAAAGGAAGGAGAGAAGAAGAAAGAGAGCAAGAAAGAGAGAGATAGATAGAGAGAGAGAGAGAGAGCAGAAGAGGGAGAGAGCGAAAAAAGGGAGAGAGAAGGAGATAGGGATGAGGTGGAGGGAGAGAGGAAGGAGAGAGAGGAGAGAAAGGAACAAGAGGGAGAGAGGGAGAGAGAGAGAGAGAGAGAGAGAGAGAGAGAGAGAGAAAGGGAAGAGAGGGAGAGAGCGGAAGAGGGAGAGAGCGAGAAAGGGAGAGAGAAGGAGCTAGGGATGAGGTGGAGGGAGATAGGAAGGAGAGAGAGGAGAGGAAGGAACAAGAGAGGAAGAAGAGGGAGAGAGGGAGAGAGAGAGAGAGAGAAGACAGTGCAGTAAGTAGCCACACCCTTTCTGTTTGTTCTCATTGCTGAAGTAGAAGAGACGAGACGCATGGAACAGCAACTCCACCAGGTAGTGAGGAACCAGAAGAACCAAACCTAAACGGTGCAGACTGAAACACACACACACACACACACACACACACACACACACACACACTCCCCTGTAATGGTGCTGTAAACAACAAAATTTCATCATCCTCTAGTCCTGAGAGAATTAATGAGACGCTGATTCATGGACTCACTTGAGAATGTAGGCGCCGCTGATATGGACGATGTAAAGGCAGATATAGTAAAGCTGGCGCGGGATATCTTCCTAAAAACACAGACAGGAACATGTGTAACGCGATCCGTTATGAGGCAGCAATACGGACACAATAAATCACTGTGTGTGTGTGTGTGTGTGTGTGTGTGTGTGTGTGTGTGTGTGTGTGTGATCTGTTTAATGAAACATGAGTCATTTAATCCTCACTGATTGGCCAACATTTGTGATGTCAGTGTTTTAATTAATTAAAAAAAAAAAAAACAAAGAAACAAAAAAAGACTTGTCACGCTTCTTATCCTGTTATAGTTAGCGTTGAATGCTACTTCCTGCTCTAACAATTTCTTGACTCCCTTCCTCTTTCATCTCTCACTCAAAGTTAAAGGGGCTCTACTGCAGCTGTTGCACATGTGTAAACATTTGATGAGGACATTTCTAGAGATTTACAGAACCAGGCTTCTTGTGAATTCTGGTTGGCTGCCCCTTTAATAAAGAGGGAGGGGGGAGAAGGAAAAAAAACAAAAACAACAAAAACTCAGCAACTTTACTTTTGTGATCAAGAAACCCCAAAATAAACGTAAACTCCTGGGAAGTCCAAAAATGTAAATCGTTACAAAGCACTAAAACTGGAGACTCCTCCCAAAAATGCTAAACATGTCGATCTTTACAGAAAGATTAAACATTTTTAACCCAATTTTAAGCAGCACGTCTCCTGCAGTTACTGTACAAGTCATACTGTATGATTTGTTACTATAGAAACGATACTGACATGACAACCTGTTACTGTGATACCGTACACTATCTTTATCCATCAGAACTCCCCCCCCAAACTCGGTATTTTTTGAGATATTAACCCTAAAATAACTTCAACTTGTCTGCCTTCTTGTCCTTGTTCTTCTCTGCGTTTTTTTGTCCTGGGTCGATCACGCTCTCTCTAAATTTGTGTCACATGATGTGATGTAAATAAAATATTCATGGATTCAGAGATTTAAAAAAGGAAGCCTGAATAAAACACACTGCATTTTACTCGTATGGGAAGTGAAATGCAGAAACGTATTTACAGGCTTTTACCTTTCGGACTTTTTGGAAGTAAAGTTCGGGCAGCGCGTGGAACCAGTACGCTATCTGACAGATGTAGAAGAACTTCACCTGAAAACTGTGACAGAGGAGAAATATCTCAGAGTCAGTACACACCGTTAATATCTATTAACCTTTATTAATACGCTAAAGAAAAAAAATTAATATAATTATCTTCAGGTTTATTAAAAAAAATAAAAACCAAAACAAACAAACAAAAAAAAACCCACACTGGTGTTTTTCTGGTGAAAATTTATTTTAATTTAGCCACGCCCATAAAATTCGATAGAGGGCAAAGTGAGCTGAAAGATTAATGCAAAGTAAAACCCAAACAGTAAGAGAGAGTTTAAGTGTAGTGTTCAGTAAATCTTCCCATGATGCAACACACCAGTGACCATAAACATGTGTTGTCTTTTTAAAGGGTGTCATTAATTTCACCTTTTCATGTTCAGTAGGTGTTAATTAATGGCTGTCGTGGATTCGCTTTCTTTCAAATTAAGCTTTTTTTTTAGTTCTTATTAAGGAAATAAAAGGAGTCGACACTTTGAGTCATCAGCTGTGTGAAATAACCTGATTGCCTAAAAAATTATTTAAAAAAATTCAAAAGTTGATCCTATGTCAAATAACCATGAATCAACTTCTATTGGTTAGCTGAGTCAGATTAATTGGTTCGCTTGGGAGAATCGATTCTTATGGGTGAAATGAATCAAATAATTTGATTCCTTATGAAGGGATCCCATTTAATGGTGAGTCGAGTAAAATAATCTATGAAGTGACTCTTTCTGATGAGGAAAGTTATTTTTTTAAGCTGGACCCTCATACCGGAAGCTGGAGCCCATCTCAGCAGCCTCATGTACACCCTGTGTAACTTCCCAGTTAATTTTAAAAAGCAGGGTAAAAAAAATTTTTATTAATTAAAAAAAGCTGATCCTAACTGGTCCAAAAAAAAAAAAATCTGAAATGACTCGTACTGCTGATCCGAGTCGAATAATCTGATTCACTGAAGAGTTTTGTCCCCCTTTTATCTTATAGTGAATTTCTTCAGTGATCGATCATGTGACTTCAACAAACTGTGTTCTTGATCAGCCGTCCACAAAGTCATCATAGTATTTTACACCTTTATCAACTTTTATCTTCCTGCACTTACGCCATGCGTGTGTGAGGATAACCTTCCCATAGGAATGTTGGATTGGTCACAAACTCCTCCTGTTTAAAAACAAAAAAAACCCAACAACATTTATCTTATTCTTTATATTCAGACTGAAGGATGATGAATAATGAAGTGTGTGATGTCATCATCTCACCGCTGTCAGGATGCTGCAGCCCCACACGAAGGATGAGAAATAAAACGCCGCCAGCTGACCCGATTCATTAAACTTACTGTGCTTCGTTTTGGATAAGTGTAGCCGCCGATTTATTTTCTGTTAGGATTCAGGATAAAATGATCAGCGCTGATTAATTATACAACACTCACTCTCTCTCTCTCACACACACACACAAACACTTCCTTAAAGATTAAAATCGTTCAAAACTTTATAAAGCCAATAACCTGTCAAGAGCAAAAGTTTATATCCCCTCAGTGAAAAACACCAAAATAAAGAAATAAATATTAATCTTTTACCAGTTTCCTGATGTTCCTACATTATTCTTGTCTACAAAAAATAAAATAAAAAAAGAATAAAACATATCCGTGGGAATTATTTCATTTCAATAAATAAAATAGTAATAAAAATAATTCACACACAAAGTTTCCGGATATTTACTTGCTGCGCGCTGAAGCTGGGGATTTCAAACTTGGTATGCTGGCTCGCTACTATGAGTGTTAGGATGAGTTTGTGTGTGAATGACCTTGACCTACTTTTCAGGGTCACAGAGGTAAACCTGTATCTTATGCTTTTGGACATTTACTTGTTGCGTGCTGAAGCTGGGGCTTTGAAACTTGCTATGCTTGTTCTGTATGGGCATATTCATGAAACGGTCCTTTCAGCGGGAGTGTCTAGACCCCGTGGTCTATTTTTTAGCATTGTGACTGTCTTAAAGAGACCAAATATTGGACTCATACAACTGAAGAAAGGAAGTAACTGAAGGAAAGAGGTGGATGAAAGAGATGGGTGGATGAAAAAGTAGATAAAGGGATGAATTGAGGGAATAATGGATAGAATGAAACCATGGATGGACAGAAACAATGGATGAAAGAAGTGAGAAAAAGGAAAGAGAGAGGGAGGTGCAGGGAACCCTGGTCCAAATGAGAAGTTTGGTGTAAGCGTTTGCGTGCAGGTAAAAGTGAAGTCGAAGAATAAAGGTGAGACTTACGTCCAGTACGTACTCCTGGATGAGAGCGTGAAGGATGACGGCGATCAGCAGGTAGAAGAAGACCGTGGCGATGTCTTTGGGGCCATAATGATAAAAGTTCATCGGCTCCGTCTTTTCATCTGTGATCAGAAGAGGGTTCGTAAAATACACCAGAGGGGGTGAAGAACATGGAGCAGAGGTGGAGAAGAAGGAGAGGATGGAAAGACAAAAAGAAGTCAAGAAGAAGAGGAGAATGAAAGAGCAAGAGAATTGAAGATGAGAAGAGGAGGAGAAAAGGGTGAAGAGGAGAAGAGCATGAGAGGTGAAGAAAAAGGGTGAGAAGAGGAAGAGGAGACAAAGAAAGATGAGCAATAAAGATGAGAAGAGAACAGAAGATGAGGAAGAGGAGGAGAAGAGGAGAGAAGAAAAGGAATAGGAGAAGAGGGTGAGAAGAGATGAGGGAGGTGAGGATACGAGAGGAGAAGAACAAGAGAAGAGGAGATGAGGGAGAGGAGGAGAGAAGAAGAGAAAGATGGGAGGAGGGGATGAAGGAGAGTAAGAGGAATGGAGGAGAGGAGAGGAAAAGAGGAGATGAAAGAATAGTGGAAACAAAATGAGGCAAAGGAGGAGAGGAGATGAGGGAAAGGAGGAGAGGAGAGGATGAGGAGAAGAGGAAGTTCGGTACCTGTAGCTGATGTCTGCGAGACGTTGTACTGCACAGTGATGAACATTATGGCGAACTTGGCTGTAACCTGCAAACATTAAAAAATAACAACAATAAGATAAAAAATTAGGTATAAATTTCAAACATTTTTATTTATTTATGGCTGTTTTCTCTCGGAGGGAAGACAGTGAGTGGTAAATAAAAATTGAAGCGCAATCTTATTTATATCTTTTAGAAGATGAAAGTGAGTTAATACGATTTATTTCTTAATCTTCATCTTCATCTTCTTCCGCTTGTCCTCATTCCCGACCCGGAGGGTGCATTCCACCCTTTTCTGACTGAGAACCATGGTCTCGGACTTGGAGGTGCTGTTTCTCATCCCAGTCGCTTCACACTCAGTTGCAAATCGCTCCAGCGAGAGCTGAAGGTCCTGGCTCCAAGGGTTTTTGGCATGAAGCCAAAAGGATTACGTCATCCGCAAAGAGCAGAGACGAGATTATTATTCTTTCTTATTATTTCTTAATTTCAGAGGAAAAAGAAAGAGACAGAGTTGTGTTTAAATCTTCCAGGAGCCACAGAGTATAAACATCAGTCCATCTTTCATCCCCGCATCATGAGCTTATATGATTGGCTGGTGATTACTGTAAGTGACGGAGGTTACTACGCTCGGCTCCAGAGGCTGCGTGCATCAGCATGACTCGTGATGAACTTGCGATCTCCAGGACAATCGTCGTGCACCTTGTCGATGGGCCACACAGGAGCCGAAATTTTTAACCGATGATTTTCTTAATTAAAAGAATTTGCTGAATACTCAATTCCAATTGGTTAATGATGTCATATCCCACAGTCTCTTACAGAGACTGGGATAATATGATTTAGTTATGAATAGCAATTCATTCTTGCGGAGATTCGTGTATCGCCACATCGGCTATAAAATCAATTCTGTATACATTTTTAATTTACAGTACATGTTGGAATTCAAGCTGGATAAAAGTTGCAGTTCCTCTATAGTCCTATAGGTGGTGCACACTAATCTATTCACACATTGGCAGGCAACACCGCATTGTCAGAGCTAATTATAGGCTAAAGTTGTGTAGAAATAATTAACAAGCTTTCCTTTTACATAGTTCATGGTTGGAAAATTCTAACAAGCTAAGCAACGAAATCGTAACATCAAATAGGGATTCTTTCCGAATCGTAATAATATTTTACTCTGTGCCTAGGTATCATATTGTATCAGAAGGTCCCTGGTGATTCTCGTCCCTAGTCTCTTACTTTAGTGTTTAGCAACACGCTCTAGCTCCTCCTTGGGAATCCCTAGACGTTCCCAGACCAGACTTGTTCTGGGTATACCCGGGGGCCTCCTACCTGTTGGATGTGCCCAGAACACCTTTAAACAGAGGTGACCAGGAGGCATTCTAATTAGATGCAAAAAAAAAAACAACCTTAACGGACTCCTCTTGAAGCCGAGAAGCAGAGGCTATACCCAGAGTTCACCCAGGTGTCGGAGCTCCTAACTCTATCTCCTAAAGGCTGAGCCCAGACGCCCTCAGAAGGACACTCGTTACAGCCGTTTGTATCCACAATCCCGCTCTTTTGAACACTACCCAAACCTCATGACCAGAGGAGAGGGCTGGAACGTACAGTACATAGAGAGCATGGCCTTCTGGTTCAGCTCCCTCTTCACATTACTGTGGTGCATCACTGATTTTTTTGTCTATATCCTGCTCCATTCTAGCATCACTTGTGAACAAGATGCCAAGATATTTGAGCGCCTCTGCTTGAGGTATAGACTTTTCCCCGATTTGGAGGGAGCAAGTCACCTTTTTCCAGTTGAGAACCATGGCCTCAGGTTTGGAGGAGCTGACTCTCATCCCGTTTGCTTCACATGCATGTTCTGAAGACACCAACAGAACCACATAATCTGAAAAAAGCAGAGATGCAATCCTGGGACTCCAAAACCAGACACCCCTCCTCTCCACGACCACGCCTTGAGATCCTGCCCATGAAAACCATAAACAGGACAAAAGCCTCACTGCTCCTCCTGAATCATAGGCTTGATCAGTGGGAGCCTCCTCTCATCCTAAAGTCCACTTTTCCAAGGAGGCGTGTGTGATCCCCTGATAGTTGGAATACACTCATAAGTCCCCTTTTTAAAAAATGGGGACTACCACCCCAACTTGCCACACCACAGGTGTTGTCCCAGACCTCCGTGCAACAATGAAGAGGGGTGTCAACCAAGACAGCATTAATCATCTCGGGGCCAAGGAGCTTTTTATCTACCTTGGTGACCTCTGCAAGGGTAATGGCCTTGACTTCCCCAAGTCTTCAGACTCAGTGGAAGACACTAAGTAGTTGGCCTAAGGAAATCCTTAATTGGGCTTGTTCTGCTTAACGATGTGTTAAACTAGGTGTCTGTGGTTGTATCTGGTGTACACGGTGATCTTTGGGAGGTGTTTGTGGTTGTATCTGGTGTAAACGGTGATCTTTGGGAGGAGTTTGTGGTTGTATCTGGTGTAAACGGTGGTCTTTGGGAGGTGTTTGTGGTTGTATCTGGTGTAAACGGTGATCTTTGGGAGGAGTTTGTGGTTGTATCTGGTGTAA
>JAOUQZ010000017.1:457599-468639 GCA_028564935.1 Neosilurus hyrtlii | reverse complement strand
GGTGTCTGTGGTTGTATCTGGTGTAAACGGTGGTCTTTAGGAGGTGTTTGTATCTGGTGTAAACGGTGGTCTTTGGGGGGTGTCTGTGGTTGTATCTGGTGTAAATGGTGGTCTTTAGGAGGTGTTTGTGGTGTTTTGGAGATGTTTGGTGGTGTATTTTACCTCGAACATGAGTCCCAGCAGGATGACCATGGCCACACAGGAAACCATATCGGCGTGATTCTGGATAACAAACTCGTGGCTCAGAACCGGAGGACTTTTGTTCTTCTTTCTGAAGCCCATCTCTGTGTTCAGTAATCAATATCTCTCTCTCTCTCTCTCTCTCTCTCTCTCTCTCTACGCGCCCTAGTAAAACTCACGTGACCTGTAAAATATCCTGAATAGCCAAAACCCCGGCAGGAAAACAACCCAAACCTTCACACTCCAAGTTCGGCTCAGCAGATGAACACTCAGTGTTCGTGTATAGCACCGAAAGAAAAAAAGCTACACCCGCTACCGGAAGTAATCATCAACAGTCGCGATTTCCAAAATAAAAGTCCTGGAGTACCCGAAGAAAACCCACGCAAGCACAGGGAGAACCTGCAAAGCTGGGACCTGAACCCAGGATCTTAATTCTTAATTCTTGAGGTGGACGTGCTACCACCACCAGCCCCGGCATGCTGCAGACGCAGTGCAGTTCCGTATAAAAACATTAAAACCTTTGGTCAAAAACAACAACTAAGCAGGTGGTTTCCGGCACTGCCTTTATTTGTGATGTCACATTGCACATGAATGGTTCCTGGTTTGATAAGCGTAGGCAATGTTTTAAACACTCCCCGCGTCTTTCCCATCATCGTTCTCACCAGAGTCAGATACTCTACAAACAGAAACACAACAGCCTCCTGGGTGATCTGATAACAGACTTTTACTGATAAAATTAGACATTAGTTTATACTTGAGATTGAAATTCAGAGTGAAAATGCCCGATGAGGTGATTTTCATTTCGCTGATGTTGCGGATCACCACTGTACTGTCTGAAAGGGGTTACAAACTCAATCTGTGTGTCTCTTTATGTATTTATATATGTGTGTATCATTACATAAACGTCTCCGTTCGCTTATACCTGACTATATTTTATTTTGTACTGAAAGTGAGACCATTGTCTGTCAAATATAAACATCAAAAATAAAGTAGGCCAAAAAAGTTTTCCCCTGCAGTAATAAACAAGAATAACAACGACAAGTAATGAAAGGTGACGGAATTGTACAGGTGATGAAGAGAGATGAATTTAAATACTTGGTAATGGAGATAATGGAGGTAAAGGAGATTGAGGTAGGCAAGTGAAGAAGAGACTGCAAGCAGGGTGGAATCAGTGGAAAAGGGTGGATGGAGTGATTCCTGATAGAAGGTTGTCTGTTATGAGACAGTAGTGAGCCCAGCTCTACTGTATTGTTTGGAGACGGTAGCCCTGAATAAAAATCAGGAAGCAGAGCTGGAAGTGTCAGAGATAGATTTCAGAAGATTTCAGTGATTTTTCTCTGGGAGGGACAAAAATGGGTGAATTAGAAATGAATAACGTAGAGCGACAGGGCAGGGAGAAGGGTATATTTGGTAGAATGTTGAGGATTGGACTGCAGAAGAGGAAGGCCACATGATGGGGAGGTCACCGAGACGGTGGCACAGAGAGTGTTTTTGGTAAAAAGTAGAGTGATGAAGGAGTGATGAAGAGGTTTGATGTAACGAAGAAGACATGATGTCCCAAGGAGGGGTATAGATCTGTGAAGAGAAAGTAATGATGTCTCAAAAATATGACGTAACAAAGAAATGACGTCACAGAGTGGCTTTTTATTAGAAAATTTAAATTTACCTATTTTCTATCCCCTACCAATTTATAAATCAACTATAAATCTATAAATCTATTTTATAAATCAACTATAAATCTATTTTAAATTTATTCACAAAAATAGAACTAAATTGTTTATAATGATTTGTTCAATTAAGTTAAATTCATTTAAATTTGCCTGTGTTTGTTTAACGCTTTTTACAATGAACATAGTCGCAAAGCAGCTTCGGATAATAAAACAAATTTTTCGCTTCGGGACTTTTATTACGACATGCTTCCGGTTTTTGAACCGGAAGTGTTAGTTATGTCCGGGTTAATTAGCTTGAACTGAATACGTCGTTTTCAGTTTTATCTCTGGACGTAGGTAAAATCCATATTTTGTTTTTAAAGCATATATTATTATTTACATTATTGTTGTAATTTTTTGAATGGTAAGTTTTTGGTGTAATTATCATTCAGCTGCTTTGTGTATTGTTAGCTGAAATATTAGCTTAGCAGCGACAGTGAGACAAACAGTTGAGGTGATATTTCAACTTCAATCTTGAACTTCAGAATTTAATTGTTTAATGTGAGGAACATTTCAGATAAAAACCCAGTGTGTTCAAATTATATAAAATATACATACAGCTGCACTAAATAAAAATAAACAGTATTCATGACACCATCTAAACGAAATTTAACAAAATAAAATTATTAAGCCAATAAAATAAAGTAAAATGAATCTTGTAGTGGATTTAAAATAAATTAAAAGTAATCAGTCATTATAAATAAATAAAACAAACCAATCACTGAGAGCATTTTTGCAGCTTTTATAATAAAAACAGTCTTTGCAGATTGAAGATTTTACTTGCTGTTTTTATAAACCAGTCTATAAACTCTATTATTTTGTTCCTCAGACATGTCCGGAGCTGAGATGGACCCTGATGTGGCTTTAGGACTCTTTGAAGAAGGAGCCACTTTGGTTCTCCTCGGAGTTCCTGAAGGAACTGAGCTTGGTCTGGACTACAAGACCTGGGGGGTGGGTCCTCGTTTCCGCGGCATTAAGATGATCCCTCCAGGAATCCACTTCCTCCATTACAGCCCGGCTAACACCAGGAGTCATGGAGGAGAACTGGGTCCGAAACTGGGTGTATTCCTCTCGCTAAAGCCTCGTGAGGTCCTTCTAGCTCACTGGGACAAAAACGAGGAGGATTTTGACTTTTCAGCATCGCAGAATGCAGATGAGGTTTCTCGTGTGAGAGCAGGGCTTCGTGAGCTTGACCCGTACCTGGGGCCGTATCCATACGACACGCTCAGGAAGTGGGTGTCTCTGACGGATAGACTAAGCCAAGAAGTGGCGAGCGCACTGCAGCCTCTGAGCGGACGTGTTTGCTCCTTCAGTGACGTGGTTCCTGAGCTGCAGCTCATGCACACCAAAGACAGAACCGAGCAGAACCTGCCAAGGAATGACACGCAGTGCCAGAGCATGAAGGAAGGACTGGATAGACTTCCACGCATGAAGCAGAGGGAAGGGACAGAATTCAGGTTCTCTCACATCCCTCACCACGCCTATCCTCCTGGAGCCACACCTGCTCAGATCACACAGTGCAGCATGGACCTCAGTTACGCCCTCAACCTCCTGCTCGACAGGCACCACAAGGAACATCCGCTCAACGTACTCGGTAAGCAGTTTTACAATTGTATAGTTTCATTACCCTTTACACTGTAAAATATCTGTAAATGATCAAAAAAGTGACAATGGAGAGATTTTATTATGTGCAGATCAAATTCTTTGTGATGCCATGTTGTGTGTGATAGGTGAGCTGCAGTTTGCCTTCGTGTGTTTCCTGATCGGGAATGTGTATGAGGCATTTGAACACTGGAAGCAGCTGCTGCTTGTTCTCTGCAAGAGCGAGGAGGCCATGAGGCAGCGATCCGATCTCTACCTGGGCCTGATCAGTGTCCTCTACCATCAACTTGGAGAAGTTCCACCTGACTTCTTCGTCGATATCGTGTCCCAGGACAACTTTCTCACCTCCACGTTACAGGTATGGAGAAGAGACAGACCACATGGCCGCCATATGACACTTACATTTCTTTCACATCCTACATTTTTGTAAACCTCACAGCAATTTTTTTGGTTTGGCCACAAAAGCTATACAAACACACACACGGTGTGTATATTAAACCGAAATGCCAACATAGCACTATCTTATGTCTGTTTGTGTTCCAGTTCTTTGACTGATTCTTAAAAGAAATTCTCCTCTTCAGGATTTCTTTCAGTTTGCCGGTTCTCCTGGTGTTAACGCTACTCTACGTAAACGAGCGGAGAAGTTTAAAGCCCACCTGACCAAGAAGTTCCGCTGGGATTTTGACCTTGACCTGGATGACTGCGCGCCAGTGGTGGTAGAGCTTCCGGAAGGAGTCACAGTGGACTGAAGTCGGCACAGAGTTCTGGAAAATTCAGTAGAGAAATAAACAGACAGTAAAGTACTTCTGGGACATTACTTATCTTCATCATCATCATTATCCATTTCTGCAGTTTAAACACCTAGCAGAAAAGCTACGATTTGGTTAAAAATAAAATATGAACTGTATTTAACATCTCACTTTACTCCACACACGCACACTGGAGGTACCAGGCAGGCTAATGTTGCTAGCTTTGAGACATCTAGTGTTTAGCATAAACGCCCTCAGCAAGAATGTCTTGAGATCAAATCTCAGGCTTGGGTGTTTCTGTGTGGCGGCTGTGTGTCCTCCATGTGCTTGTGTGGGTTTCCTCCGGGTACTCTGGTTTCCTCCCACTGTCCAAAGACATGCTCGTTAGTCTGGCTGTTTCAGACTGCCCCAAGGTGTGAGTGTAAATGTCTGAGTGTGTGTGTTGGCCCTTCAGTGATCTGGCAAGCTGTTCAGGGTGTACCTTGCCTTTGCCGATAGTCGACTGTGACCCTAGTAGGATTGAGTGGCCCAGAAAATTAATAAATAACCTTGTATTTCAAGATGACTTGATATACCTTGGAAGTGAATAGGAACCTTTCGCGTTGTAGCTTATTTTAATTGAAGCTGTGAGCAACATGCCACATTAAAAACTTGTGCATCCTTAACCTTATTTTTATGTAGAAACCTATCATTAGGCTTTGCTCTTGGAAAGGGTTCGAACGCAGCGTACAAATATTTAAGCAGCCTGAAAACCCTAAAATTATCCCACACCTTTAAGAAGTTCTGTATGGGCCTACCAAGAACTAAAGGTTATGGGATCTGGTCTTAAGAAGAAAATAACGAATAATAGCTTGGAGTTTACACTTCACACTTCCAGGTGTGGAAAAGGTTTCATTATTAATGCTACACGGTCCTGTTAGCAACCAGACTGTTAGCAACCAGACTGTTAGCAGCTAAGGTCAACTATATGGAAATGAGTAATATTTGAATGAGTAATAACTATTTAGTTCTTTTTATTAAAGTATATACAGGTACTTTTTGCATAATTTATTTAATTGTGTTAATGTAGGCACTTTTTAAAATAATATGCGTTCATTTAGCAACAGCTTCTTTCACTCAAGCTTGACCCGCTAGCCTTTTTTTTTCACTGAGTTGGAAGGAAAGAAGGATCACGAGTGTTATCTTGGACGTTCTATAACTTTACACAAGTTTATTTTTCCCCCTCTATTTTTTTATTATTATTTTACAGTAAAAGTAAAATGTATCAATTGTTTATGTTCGTATTTAAGGGAACGATCACCTAAAACAGTGATTAAACAAATATATTTATTACCAAACTCAATATAATGTTAGCAACAAGCTAATCGAACAAATAAACGAATAATTACACGCATGAGAGAAAACCCACCATAAACAGTAGGATTATTATTTAAACAAACATGTTTGTTGCTTCAAACCAAACACAGTCTTCACATTAAATTTAATGTTAAACAATCAGATTAAATAAAGAACCCGATTCTCCCCTTCGCAGCGGAACATTAATTTTAGTAGCAGAACTATATATACAAAGAGTCTGTTTACCAGTCGAGACCCAAACAGCAGCACACAGGATGTAATAAAAGTCTCGGGAAACTCCGGGAAATTAATTTAATTGAATTATTTTAGTTGTTTATTAATTTAAAATAAAGAAAGAGTAACTGTACCCTGTTACATTGGGCTTCCTAATGAATTACAATCACCAATAAAACAAACGTCAACGTGTTTAATATGTGTAAATATGTTAACCCTAAATAAAATTACAAACATAAACTAAAACTAACAGAATATCAAACACCAAAAGAAAGAGTATAAACTAATGTATAAAGACAACTTAGATTTAGAAATAATACATTTTATACATGGACGGGTTATGCCCAGTTTATCCTCTAGAGGGCAGAGCAGATTTAGAATTAGTTAATTTATAGCCGTTTAACAGTATAATGTGAATAAACATATTCCTATTTTAATAAATTTGGTATAAAGTGTTCTTTATTTATTTATTTTTTAGGTGTTTCTTTGAGCTAACACCTTCTCATCTGGATCCTTTCCCACAGCCAGACACAAACGTCTGGGAATTAAGGCCTTAATGCATTGGAAGAAACTGTCGTTAAAAATAAAACCAGGCCTCATTCCCACCCTGTGATTTTCACACCAAGTGTTAAAATGAATAGAGATGTCATCTCTGTCAGCCTTCGTCCTTTCTTAACTATCAGGATTGATTTAGTGGCAGCGTAACGGCCGTCATGAGCTTCGTCACGGTGTGTATGGAGGAGAAACTCACACCGCCTGCTTAATTACTCCAAAATCTCCATTCATTCATGGAATCCTGATAAATGAGCAAAGGAGAAAAAACAAAAGCCTCTTCTGACTTTTCTATTGTATCCCTCCTTTCACATCTTCTCCTTAAGGTCCACTTCCGACACCTCGTCCTGCTCTCTGCGCTCCGGCCTCAATGTCCTTCAGTGCGAAGTGGTGAATAGTCCAGCTTTGGTTTGCAAATCAGATTGACACCCGAGACTTTTGTGCTTCAGGAATTCACGGTTGGAAACCGAGCAGCATCTCCTTTAAGTTCAAGGAAGCGTTTCAACCAGAAATGACATAAACACCATCTCATTGCTCAGTCAAGACAGGTTTAGTGTGCAAAGTTTGTACTACTGTCAGTCACAAAGAGGAGAAATACAAGGGAGTAAAAAGAACTTTAGAGTGAATTTGAGTAAACGTGTGAGCATGGGAACAATATGTGAGAAAATGTTAGAAAATCTCATCCAAAAATAAAACTACATTTGGAAAAAAAGAAGACAGGAAAATAAACTAAGCTCACTACAGTAACAAACCAACTGAACACACATCATCCAACATCTTTATAAGGGACTCTGTCCTCATGAACTTGGATGTTATTTTCTGAGCACAGCAGGGGTGATAATACAGTATGTCATAAACGGTTACATCAAGCATCTCAAGATCATTAAAAGCTGCAAATAACTAAGCAAGGAAACAAGGAAGGAAATAAAGCAGAAAATTTTAACTTGTGTTCGTAGCACTGCGAAAGCAAAGTAAGTAATTAACAAGCAAAAAGAATTTACAGTAAAAAGAAACCCAGAATACTCGATGCAATGCATCGCTTGGTTTATATCCACCAGAAATGTGTGTGAACTGTGACCCTGAGCTTATACATTTTTCATGCATCTATGACAAAAACTCACCTGAGTAATTAAAACGATTTTACGAAAATTCTGTGTGGTTTCACTGGCGGAACCTTCGACTCCAGGGGGTTAAGATCTGGACCACTTCATGGGCATTTAGTAATAAATAACTGCTGAAAGTTTGGTCCAAATGCATTGAGGGACTCCGCAGATAACACCACGTCAGTGGGGGAAGGAATAATAAAAGCAGTTTTTATAAAAATAAATAAATAAATAAATATCACATAAAATGATCACATGAGCTGTTCAGGGTACCTCACTTTTTCTCAATAGTCAGAAGGCTCCAGCCTTCCTGCAACCCAGGTAGGATTAATCGGTTCAGCAAATGAATGAATGATCCAAAACAGATGGCTTTTGTTTAAAGTGTAAATCTCTTTATGTACAAACAACAAAACCCTCTATCTATCTATCTATCTATCTATCTATCTCTCTCTCTCTCTCTCTCTCTCTCTCTCTCTCTCTCTCATATATATATATATACACACACACACACACACACACACACACACACACACACAGAGAGAGAGAGAGAGAGAGAGAGAGAGAGAGAGCTCCCTGAAACATGTTTTGGTGAATGCTGAACACCGTGTTGGTGTGGGAGTATTTATAAGACGCCAAAATGCATTGTTGCTCTTTAACAAGATAAAAACCGACAGCCTTTCTGTCCTTCTATCTATAGGGCTACATCTATCTGTATGTATGCATTTAGGCATGTGTGTATCTATGTATGTATGTATGTATGTATGTATGTATGTATGCATGCCTCAATGCTTAAAGGATTTGTGCCATGCAGTGCTCCCAGGCATGTTCCCCAGGAGCAAAATCACAGGCCTGCTTATTCTTTGCCCTCAGCAGTGCTGTAAGGGATCTCAGATCACAGCAACTGAACTTCTGAACTTTGACTATGAGTAATGACTTATGGTGTGGAGACAAGGAGCTGTTATCGTGAAAGTTATGTTTAAAGACCTATATTGTCCCGAGTGTAAACCATGGCTTTACCCTGTGCATGCATGTTTGGGTAAAAGGCAGCTAACTAGGTCACTTTAATGCCATGAAAGCAATTATTATTAAATGTTTCTTTAATGTGGTGCCCATTTTTGACTGGTCAGAAACATGACTAGAGTAGCGTGTATTGGCATCGTAGTGTAGCAAGCTTGATATTTCAGTGTATAAATACAGACTAATGGAAGTGAATATGTGTATAACTGTTTTCCTCAGTACGTTGATGATGTTCAGTGTGCAGCAGCACGAGGTTACGTTACAACATGAAGATGTATCACACCAATGTATAATGTTAAGTTTAACCTATACATCACATTCTGGGTTCGATTCCCAGGCTTGGTGAGTAAGTTTCTGTGTAGAGTTTGCATGTTTTCCTGTGTTTGTGTGTTTAATCCGGGTACTCCAGTTTCTTCCCACAGTCCAAAGACATACACATTAGGCTAACTGGCTCTTCCAAATTGACCGTAGGTGTGAGTGTGATAGTCGGGTAGGCTTTTCAGGGTGTGTCCCACCTTTGCCCAGAGTTGGCTGAGATGGGCACCAGCCTCACGCAGCTCTAGTAGGATTAAGCAGTTCAGAAAATGATAATATACACCAACAAAATGCATGTCTGTTTTGCAAAAGGCAAAAACCCACCAAGAATACATGAATAAACTAGCACATCTGAATCATAAACGAACACAGAGGTGTAGCTCTGATATGTCTATATCCTTTTACATGCACATATATTTGTCTAAGGAATAAAACATTGCTTCCTTTTTCTATGCAAACAAGTGTACAAGATTTAACCAAAAGCTTTTCAGTGCATCTCCATGGCGCAGGCCACATGCATACAAAATTAGAAATAAAATCCGCTTAGCGCTTTTTGTGCAATCTCAATAACGAGAAAAGGTGTCGACGACAGAGCCGGCGGAACCAGCGGCTTCACTTTTGGAACTTGAATCCTAACAGCTCTTCACATTTTCCCAAGAGAGCTAAAAACCTGATATCCAAGAGACACATTCTGCTGATTTGTCCACCCCTGTTGTCTCTGATGAATTTCTACTTCACCGGGTATTGCATTTGTAGGAGGGCATGAAGATCTGCGCAACAGTAGTAGGTCACAAGGTCACAGCAGCTACAGCAGGACAAACATGAGTGTGCAGGATGGGAGAGGAGCATGTTAAACATAAAAAGTCAATAAACCATTTTACAGCTACAGTTTACGCTACAGGGCTTTTCTTCAGTTTCTTACTTGACATGCCACAGCCCAGATTCATGGGAAAGGATTGTGATACAGACGAATTTGTCAGTAAAATGGAACACTAGAATTACAGTATCTTCTGTGATCCGTTCTATAATTCATGCAGTGATTCAATATGCCAATCATGTGGCAGTAGCGTAATGCATAAAATCATGCAGGTACAGTTTTAGAGCTTCATATAATGTTTACATCAAGCATCAGATCAGGGGGAAAAGTGCAGTCTTGGTGACTTTGACCATGGGGTGGATGCAGGTTTAATTATTTCCGAAGCTGAAAATGTATCTGATGCATCTCTGCTCTTTCTTCGCCCCATTTCACAGCCCTCTTTCTTAACGTCAAAGCCAGCTTTGTCAAGTATTAACTGTCCACCTTCAGGTCTTTCTGCTAAGGGGAGAGAATTTCTGTTAAATTCTTCCTGAATTTCACCTCTTCTGAGATTCCAGGTCTCTGGTAAATGGCAGTAAATCCTTTGCTGAGAGAGTTTGATAAGTACATAAAGATGCTCACTGGTTTTCTTTCTTAAAGATGGGCTGTGGTGCCAAAATTTTACTTCCTGCTAGAAACGTCCTGGCAGCACAAAAGTGCACACCACTACTAACAGCTGCTGTCTCTGATAACTCCTGTTTCCTACAGGAAAACACAAGAGATTACATTTTTAAGAGTGCAGGAACACTCTGGTTGGCATTAACTTTTTGGCACCCTGGCCAAGCGTGAGGGTGACGGAGCATAGTGTAGTGCAGATTCAGTGTTGTTCATTGTTCTTTTAAGAGGTACAGCAAACCCAACACCGTCTTCACAGCAAGCGAGTTATTTATGATGAGCTGAAATATACACATAAAACACATTGCTGTGGGGCAGCACAGTGGTGTAGTGCTTAGCACATCCACCTCATAGTAAGAAGGTTGTGGATTCATGTTCCGGGCTCGACAAGGGGGTTTCTGTGTGGAGTTCTGCCTGTACTTGCATAGGTTTCCTCTGGGTACTCTGGTTTCCTCCTACAGTCCAACGAAATACACGTTAGGTTAACTGGCTGTTCCATGTTACCTCTAGGTGTGAGAGCGAATGTGAATAGTTGTGTGTGTGTTGGGCATGCAGTTGTGTGGCAAGCTGTTTAGGGTGTACCCCACCTTTGCCCTAAGTCGGCTGAGATAGGTTCCTTCCACCCCGTGATCCTAGTAGGATCAAACGGTTTGGTGAATGAATGAATATTTATAAATATATGATATATTTCTGAAGTCATTCATTCATTCATTCATTCATCTTCTGAACCGCTTATTCCTACTTAGGGTCGCGGGGAGGCTGGCGCCCATCTC
>JAOUQZ010000017.1:424528-440718 GCA_028564935.1 Neosilurus hyrtlii | reverse complement strand
TATACATAAATAATCTTTCCTGAACTTGTTCCTGTTCTGTGATTATTGTGCAGAAAACTAAACAGTGAGACCCCTCTGTGGCGTCCAGCCAGTGGAGATATGAGTGTGAGAGAAGTGAAACATGTCCAACCTGTCTATGTACTTAAGAGATAGCATCACTGTGCTGGTCCACAAACGGAAAACGAATGCGTTCCAAAAGCATCAGAGGCTAGCTGCTATCTGAAAGGATGCAGGGGTGGTAGGTCTGAGATGTGAAGAGCTGATTTAAAAAAACGACGCTTGCACAGTTCAGAATGTTGCCCGTGTTCAGAATGTTGCATGTTTTTTATTATAGTGGGATTTTCCCATAATGAACACTGAGTTTTATCGTCATTATTCTGAAGATGGTCGTCAAGTTGATTAGCCATGTCTACGTTGGAGTAAGTGAAATGTCCACCAGTTTTCTACGCTATTGATTGTCATTAGTGATCCTTCCTGGCCAATTTCTTGGACAGCAGCACCTGCTCTCAGAAGATCACACAAGCTTATCGCATGTGTAGGAACCTTGGAGCAACTCTGTGTTTCCACAGCAGGACAGGAAACAGCTCAGTTCTCAAGGGAGACACATTAGGGGCCAGAGTTCAAGGGTTAATGCTGGACATTTCCTCATCCACACGCCAAGGATCCAAGGTTATAAACATAATAATGATACACAAACAAAAATAATGACACACAGTGACAAAAATAATGACACAGTGAGTTCTACTACAACACAAATAAGCATCAGCACTGGGATTTTCTGAAGAAGCAGAGCTAAAGATTAGCTGTACTGTATTCTTACAGTTCTTTATTCCTGTTACACCACAGCATCATACTGTGGAATGCCTGTGAAAGCTGCTAAATTCTTTTGTCTAGTTAACCTTCAGCGACCATGCAAAATCAGTGAAACGCCAACAAAATGAGTGATGAGAGGCATAATTTTCTCAAGTGACGCAAAGTGGGCGGGTTCATGCAGTTCAACTGAGCTGAACTTTCATGCGACGCCATTCGAGTGATAACCAATCAGAGCTTAAAGATACCATTGAGTGGCAAATGCCACCAAACACTAAATTCCCCAAAATAGTTTACTGAGTACACCCACATCAACATGGAATAGAAGTTGATTATGCTGTGTGCTTCCTGACTGCACTGGAAACGCCCGGCTTGGGTTCACGTTTCTGAATCAGCTGGCATTTCCTGTGAGTTTATATTTATATATGTTAAACTCTTCCTGGTTCATGATGCACAAGAGTCTCAGTTCTATACTCATCACATGACAAAGATAGTACTATTTATTAGGATAAACTAATATAAGCTAAAATAATATAAGCTAACATTAATATAAGCTAATAATAATATAATGTATTAGTGAACTGGCTGGATTCTGCTTGTGGATCTACACTTCCTGTAGGGAACTAGATGGTCACTGCTTACAGTTTCACTCGGAAACATTTGGAAGCTGGAAGCGTAAGAGGGTTACCTAGGCAATCATAGCTGGCCATGAGCAAGATTCACTTGTGTTGTGAGGCAATATGCATGTCACTCAAATCGCTGGTCGCTCCTTTTGTTAATGAGCTCTGATAGGAAAATAATCTCGTCAAAACTCCTGGATGGTAGCAGTGACTCCGCTTCATCACACTACCCAGTGTTGATTATTTTCCCACAGCAGCATGGCACCAACTCTGTTTTCTCTTTTTCTTATACTACAATAACCCGCCAGTGATGACAATTAATACATAACAAGCAAGAGCATTCAGGCAGTGCAAACCTACACCAAGCCTAACAATTCCCATACAAACCAAAATGTCAAAAATGATCCTATCTCACAATGTTAAAGAATCCTTTCAAAGATTTGGCCAAATTACCAAAATTTTAAGTAGTCTTACTTATCCAAGCTCTGCCTCTGATAAGCTGATAATCTAAAAATCTGTCCATAAGGTTTTGATTAATTCTACTAACAATCACAAAAACCACATACATTAGAACATAAATTCCTTGGTGTTGGTAAAAAGGAATGAATCATCACGATCTATTTAGAGTGCATTTTAATGTTGTGGAACTTTAAATATTGTTCTTTTTGATCGTATTTCCCAAACGCCTGTAAATCAGAATTTAGAACCGTGATGCGGTTTGTGTCTTTCTACATGGTGTGTGTCCTTTGGCCTGGAGATCAAACTAATTGTCTCGCTTTCTTGTACAGAGTAAAGAAGGAGATGAGAATCCACTAATCTGGAAAATGTGTCTCATTCCCAGCAGATGTCTTTAATGACAAAGTCTGGGATCGATCCAAGTTCTGAGGGAATGGAGCCGGCATCTCAGAGCTCGGCATTCTCGCACTGAGCCCGATGATGGCACGAATTTCTCTACTTGGCAGCTCGAGAAGGCTGCATTTCCAGCACGAGGTCACGTCCTCCAATCCCACTGCTGGAACATCGGTGCTTCACCAGGGTCACATTGATCTTCCATTACTTTCCATTTGAGAGTGTGTGACAGAAGAGATGTGGTTTTTGCTGGTGATTATGTGCTGGCGGTTATGATCATTTGTCACTGACGACAGTGTATCCAGTGTACAGTAGGGGTTTGGGACAAAATTGAATGTTTATAAGATATTTCTGAAGCTGTATCAGAAGTGCTTGATAATTCTTTTCTATTTTATTTTAAATTAATTATCACTTGCTTTTGGCCGCTCTCTCTCTGAACCATCCTGGACATTGTTCATTCATTCATTCATTCATTCTTCATTTTCTGAACCCCTTAATCCTACTAGAGTCGCAGAGAGGGAGATCTCATCCGACTTGCCCATCCATTGCAGTGCCAACACACAAGCATTCACACACAGACTCAAACCTATTGAGAAACCTCAATCTGAGTTTAATAAATTTAACACTACTTTAATTATAATTTAATCATAGTTACAGTAAGTCTATCCCCATGATTCGTATCTTATTGGAATTACTCCTGTACTCGTCATTTCATTCTGATGAACTGATTTTCAGTTGAATAAATCACGAAGCCGGTTCACATATCACACTAAACATTCCGATGGTTCTAGGTGTTTCTCTGTGTGATATAGAACTGTGGAGTAATCTGGTTTTAAAAACACAGCAAACAAAACAATGGCGTTCTTCACTAAACACATATTTTTGTTAAGCAATAGAATAAATTCTCTGCCATCCTGATTCTGATATTTCCAGATTCTTCCCGAAACAGCTACGAAAATATATCTCTACTGCCAGCATTTTATGGTGTGATAAATTCCGAAACAGCAATTTCATAAAGACAGAATATTTTTCCCTTGTTACAAAAGCTAATATAAACAAGACTCATCAGGAAATGCCACCACCCCACCCCACCCCACCCACTCCTTCATTCCCAACCCTTCCCAGCCACCATGTCAGAAAATATGAATTGCAGAAATTCCAAAATATCAAAATGCACAACTGCACTGCCTGGTAGAAGAAACTACCAAGTTTGATAAAGAAATCTCAAACGGTTTGCGAGTTCTGGGTCACAATTGAAATGATTACAGACGGACAGACGGACAGACGGACGGACAGACGGACGGACAGACGGATGGACAGACGGACAGGTGTACGCCCTTCCCTCAACTGCACATTATATGGTGGGGATAAAAATGGGTATTATTTTTATATCAGATGACTGATGATGTGAATAATCTCGACTGTTCTGGGGGAATATCCAAGATATTGCATGTTTTCCCAGCCCCTATAATAAAAAAGATAAGAGCTTAAAAGTAAAGGTCATGAAATTACTCTGAAAAAATCCTGCTCTCATATATCCACTCTATTTGCTTTAGTAATAAATTTAAATATAAAAACCTTTTGTGCTTTCAAGTTCATCCTTGCACGTGTTTTTAAAGAATACTAATTCTATTGCTTGTAATAAGATCCTGAGAAATAATTGACTGCAGAACACATGACGACAATTATGCCTTGCTAATGACCCCTACAATGTTTTTTTATGCTAACGAGATTAGCCCGTGTTGTGTTTTTGTAGCTAAAATGTTCTTTGAATTCTTCAATCCAGCTGCTCTCTTTAGTAACAGCGCCAGCTTTCATTGCCACCACATTGGCAGCATTCACCCTGCCAATCCCTCTGAAACAAGAGCTTTGTAAACGCCATTTTCCCACCATGGCAAAGCCGTAACGGATTAGCGTTCTCACCCGCCAAATTCCTTTGATTTATGTTCCCATAATATCAGAAATTATCCCGGAACGGAACGAAGAGCTCCGAGCTTTCATGTTAGTGGATAATATAAGCATGTTTTAACTGCATGGAATCTTGGCACGTGTTCATTCGACTGCTCTGTTGCTGCTCTCGGCGTGCTTCAGGCTTACTCTGGAGATGGCAGCTTTGAGATATTAACATTATGAAGCAGTGCTCTTACCTTCATAATAAAAATGTTTAACCCCTTGTATATAATGTTAGCCCTTTACATGGGTGTGTCTAATATAGTTTATAGCGTTGCTATAGTATTAGCTAATTCTGCCTTAGTATAAGTGGAATAAAACTTATGATGTTTTAATAAAGCCCTGCGATGGCCTGGCAAGCTGTCCAGGGTGTACTCTGCCCTCGCCCGGAGTCGGCTGAGATGGGCGCAAGCCTTCCCGCGACCATAATTAGGATTAAGCGGTTCAGAATGTTTTAATAAAATAATCAGGTGTGAAATAATCAGGTTAGAGTTACTCAGGCTCATCACACCATCCTAATTATTCATTTTTTCATTCATTTGCCAAACCGCCAAATCCTATTAGGGACACAGGGAAACTGGAGCCTATCTCAGCCGACTCTCTCACCAGTGATGAAGTACACCTTGAAAAGTACACCAGACTATTGCAGGGCCAACACACACAACCATTCACACTTACACCGTGGGGCAATTTGGGACAGCCAATTAGCCTAATGTGCATGTCTTAGGACTGTGGAAGGAAACCAGAGTACCCAGAGGGAACCCACATAAGCACAGGGGGAAAATGCAAACTCTACACAGGAACGCGCTTGCTTTCTGGAAACAATTGGTATTAATCAGTTATTATATATCAGTTATTATTCAAAATGGCTCGACAGCTGGTGCTTTCAGATCATTTATGCCTCGAAAAATGTTTTGTAAACATTTTGACAATTAAGCTGGATGATTTACCTACTACTCTGATAATTATCATTAACATAGTCTTTCACAACATAATCATCATCATCATTCATGAATTTAGAGCTATTCCTTTCACTGGTTGGAAATAATCATTTCGAATTGAAAAAAAAAGAAAGAAAGAAATGAACTTAGTTCCTGGCACTCACGCTGCCAAGTCAAGCCAAGTTAACTTTATTTATATAGCACATTTGAGACAACTGAGGTCAATGAAAGTGCTTTACAAAGTAAAAAAAAATACAAATGATAGATTAGCAACAATCATGCAACATGAAATGAGAATAAAAATGATAATAATACATCTTAAAACAAATTGAGTTTAGTGGTGTATTTTAGGGCACAAGGTTGGGTCTGTTATTATTTAATATATGTATAGGGGTATGTACGCTACACCTTTCCAAACCAGTGACCAAGTTATTAACAAATACTCAAACATCTTTTCACTGCGTGCACAATTATTAGGCAAGTGATTATTTTGACCATATCATCATTTTATTCATAATTTCCAACTCCAAGCTGTATAAACTTGAATGCTTATTGGATTTAATGCATATCAGGTGATGTGTATTTGTGTAACGAGGGAGGGTGTGGCCTAAGGAGATCAACTCCCTATATCAAGGTGTGCATAATTATTAGGCAGATTCTTCTCCTCAGAAAAAATGGACCAAAAAAGAGATTTAACTGACTCTGAAAAGTCAAAAACTGTAAAAAGTATTTTTTTTTTTTTTTTAAATTTCAGAAATGTTTATTTGTAAATTTTGAGTTTGTTTAACAGGTGAAAATAAACAAGTGAGATGGAAAACCTTTGTTTTTCATTTAGTTGCATAATAATTTTGCACACTAATAGTCTAATAATGGTGTACATATAGATATACTCTACCCAAACTTCACTTTTACTACTTAAATGTTCAGGTTTGAGGGTTTGTTAACATTTTGGATTTACCAGGAGCACTGTGTAGTTGTACAATAACAATTAATCCTCAAAAATACAACTTGCCTAATAATTGTGCACACAGTGTAATTCATCACTATGCAGTAGACACACTATATTTACTCCTGATAGGTTTCTTCATTACTGTTTTTTTTTTCTTATTTTACCAATTTAATGTGGCTCATTGTAATAAAGAAACTTAATAAGCAGAAGAAAGAGGAAAGGTCAAATATAGTACAAGTAGCAGCTCTGCCCTGTAATTGAACTGATGGTCAGCGCTCATGGATGGGTGACTTCTTCATAACACAGTGTTGTATGTGTAACTCATACACCAGCTTGTTCAGCATTACCGCTCACTGTACCTCCATGGGTTCTCCATGGAGCCCGTAAGTCCAGCACGAACATCCTGGGTAACGGTAAGGATATATACATGGATAAAGATAAGGACAAAAGTGTCTTCACTAGGTCAGTAGTTTCTTGAGAACATGCAAACTCACAGAAACACAGAAACACTCAAACCCACGGGACTCGAACCCACTAGCTGTGAGGCAGATGTGCTAACCACTTCACCACCATTATGCTGTGTCATTGCTCACATGACTGTGAAATTCCAGAAAGTAACAGCGGTTGCTCACTTCTAAGGCTGCTGCCCTGGTGACTCGACCCCAGATCAAAAGAAGAAGATGATGATGATGATGATGATGATGATGATGATGATGATGATGGACAGTAGCAGCACTCAGGGGTGGGGTTAGCATCTACATGTTTTCTTAACAACTCAAAGCATTTCCATATCAGTTGTTTAATTTCTTTCCAAGGTTGTTCTGAGATCTGGTCATCAAGTCGATGAAACAGATGCAGTCTGGATATTTGTTTTAGAGAGATTTGTGATACTAAACAAGAACATTAGAATCTATTAAAAAGAATATTTAATAGCCTCAACAAACTAATCCTATTAACCATGGTGTATTTCGTAAGCATGCAGTTACACTTTATTTGTCTTAAATCTTTCACTCTGTAAAAAGTTCCTGTCCTCATGGACAAGGTTAAAATGCTTACATTCATCAGAAGGAAAGCAGTTTAACGTTAGACGTCTTTGAGCTGACTGGAAGCCGTATTCTCATATTTCGTAAAATAAGACATATGGTTTAAATAATGCTTTGCAACCAATGCAATGGCTATAAAAAAATCCTTTGTGCTCCTTCTTTAGTGCACAGATCACTTCTTTTTATCATCGTATGAACCTCATGCAGGGAATGTCTTTCATCAGACCAGCCTGTATATAACAACAGCACAGTCCAGAAGTTTTAATTTTTTTTTTTTTTTTTTTTTTAATGTTTCAGCCATTTAACAACAATTAACAAACTCTGTTCTGAAGATTCTCTAACTGTTCCAAAGTGATAACATTGGAGACTCCTTCCAAAAATGTTAAACACATTTCTCCTTACACCAAACTTCTCCATATAAAAAAAAAACAATTACTGTGCTCGACGATTCCCTGGGAATAAGCAGTTTCTATGGAAACGATAACATATCAATATAAACTCATTAATATTCATTAATATGGTAGTCATGATTTCTAGTTGAATAAAACTCTCTTACATAAACACAGTTCTGTTATATAAATAAACAAATTGTTTGACAAAAATGATTTAAATTTCACGAAACATAAGGATAATAAAGTAACTAATCAGAGTATAAAGCTATGTCAAGACAGGAAGTGATGAGCGTCAAGCGACCTTATAAAGTCAATGAATGGCAGCGAAATGAATGATTAGAGATAAAATTTTCTCAAGTGATGTGAAGTGGGTGGGTACGAAGTTCAACTGAGCTGAACTTTCACACGGCTCCATTAGAGTGATATCCAATCAGAGCTTATATATACCATTGATTGACAGATGCCGTTGGACACTGAGTGCCCCAAAACTTTTTCTGTAGAGGAACAACGAATACAAGTATAATGACTCCGCCAACATCAACATGGAAGAGCAGCTTATTATTGCTGTGAAACTGCAATTCTTGCAGTTCTTATCAGGAGACATGCGAGAAGGTTACCTAGGCAACAAGAGCTGATGACACTTTAGTGGTGAGGCAATTCACGTGTTGCTCTTGGCTTCCTGTGTGGACGTTGCTTTACTCACACATCTGAGTGTGATTGTTTTTTTACAAGTAGCTAATAAATAAAAGTTTGTTTTAGAAGAATACAGATGAGACAGTTTAAAAAAAGCAGCATGGTTTATTCTTTATTGTCGTTTCTTTCATTCCCTCCAATTTTATTTATCTTTATTCATCTTCTTTTTGCTTTTTCTTCCTCACATTATTTTCTCTTTGTTAATTTTGGCTCAACGCCAGCTCACCCTAAATTCAAAAGTCTTTTAAAGCCCCCCACCCCTTCCCCCCTTATCCAGCCTTTCGCTTCTTCTGCTGCTGCCGGATGCAGGGTTTGTGAAGATATGAAACCTCCGTCCACTCATTTACAACCCAAATGGCAGCAGAGCGACTAAAGTCAGGAATCCACTCCTGTTTGTTTTTAGCCACGGAGGGAAAAAGAGGTGAAGTCCCTCACCACACCATTTCCATTTTAAAAAAAATCTGGGTTTATGTTTTTTTTTTTTTCTGATGTCAGTGTTGTTTTTGTTTGCATTCAACACCAGCAGGATTTATGAGATTTGTGTGTTTAAAAGATAAATAAATAAACAAATCTCAAATTACCACGAGGTACAAAATTATAAATCTTTATAACTGAAAGCAAAAATGTAAAATCTAAATATAATTAAAATCAAATCTAAATATAAAAAAACTATTGATATTATGTGTGTGTGTATATATATATATATATATATGTGTGTGTGTGTGTGTGTGTGTGTGTGTGTGTGTGTGTGTGCGTGCGTGCGTGCGTGCGTGTGTGTAAAATTACCATTTAAATCTAAAATATTTCATTAAAGAAAAAAATTTTTTTAAACATAATAAAGCCATATTCATGATACACAATTTAGGACTAATTGCACAATCTGACTGTCTAACACTTTTTGTCTTTAACAAAAAATTCCCCAAAAGTTTCCAGAAAAATGTACATTCTGTAAGTTCCCCAGTAAATATCTGATGTGTTTTATCTTCCATTATTAGTTCATTTTGGATGAATATAAAGGTTTCCTGGTGAAACCACCCTAGCTCACTGGCTTAGTATCTCTTGTTCACCTGTTCTACATCTTGTTTTCATTCTGTATCTGTTTACAAATACAGTAACAGTACCAAGACCACATGCCTGGAACGATCATGGAACGAACTTGGCAGCGCAACACCGATTCATAGAAATAGTGGAAAAGTCTGAGTGTTAAGAAACAGAAGAAGGGATACGATTTCAGGAGAAATAAAAAAGATGGTAATGTTTACAGATATCATGGCATCCGGTGCAGGGGACATTAACACTCACGTACAGGGGAAAGCAAATGGTTTCAGACAGACATTCCATTTTATTTCCAAGAGATAACACTGTATTTCATCTTTATTTAATATACCTGGGAACTGAATGGGAAACTTTAAATCATCACGATCATTTCCATATTAAAACATGTTCCATATGAGTTCCAAAGTGGGGCGGCTTGCAAGTGTAGTGATTAGCACGTCCACCTCAAGGTCCTGGGCTCAGAAAGGGTGTTTTTATGTGGAGTTTGCATGTTCTCCCTGTACTTAGGTGGGTTTCCTCTAGGTATTCCTGTTTTTTTCCCCACAGTTCCAAGGCATGTACATTAGGCTAGTTCCAGATTGACTCTACGTGTGAATGCTTGTGTGTGTGTTGCCTTGCAATGGCTTGGCAAGCTGCTCAGGGTGTACCGCACCTTTGCCCATAGACGGCTGAGATAGGTTCTAGCCTCCCTGTGATAGCATTAAGCAGTTTGGCAAATGAATGAGTTTTAAAGTAGAAGATATGATAATATTACATTATTATTATTTTTATTTCTGACAGAAATATTCCTTATGGGTAGAGAAGAATTTGGTCATGGTATCACAAGTATTTTAAGGTTTGGAGAAGTAGGAGATGTATAAAGACTTAAGATTTTTAAAAATGTAATTTGAAGTTGATTTATGCATCCATCTATCCATTTTCTGAACCACTTATTGCTAATTAGGGTCGCGGGGAGGCTGGCGCCCATCTCAGCCGACTCTGGGCAAAGGCGGGGTACACCCTGGACAGCTCGCCAGGCCATCGCAGGGGAAATTGATTTATTGTACCTTTTAAACTTTATTTAATTTAATCTCCTTATAAGGGTTAATTACCAATAAAACTGATTTGTCTTGATTTTATTAAACAGATCTTTTGATTTCCAGTGGATGTGATTAGCAATGCTGTGCACTCATGCGCGTATGTGCGCGCGCGTGTGTGTGTGTGCTTGCTCTGGGGAAGTTTGAAAAATGAGCCCCACTCACTGCGACATCTGTTAATGATTTGGCAGATGTGAGAATGTGAGGAGGGGCGGTTCCCCGTATAACAGGAGCTGCATTGTGTTCAGGCTAATTTGTGCGCTGCGTTGGGCTTTTTTTTTAATCCCGCTGGGTCAGGGTGTGTTCGGTGTTCTGACTCGTGCTGGAGGCTTCTGACGACAGCCTTAGCGCCACTCTGTGTTATTGTAGCCTTTGAACCTTCTCTCACTCCTCTCCCACAATCCTCCTTATATAGGATAAGGTCAAAGGTCAGGTTGGCTTGTCAGTCTGGCAGTTTACTGTAAAGAGTGCTTCAGTCACTAAAAACTAAAGTAAAAACACACTGACAAAACATGAGGGATATGATACTTTTAAAATGTAGAATCAGTGATGTCATTTTTCTTCAGCTGAATGTAGGTATCGCATGCTTTAATAACGTTGCTACAAGTTTCCAGATGATGTCATTGACTAATTAGCATATTCAGTAACATGTACATAGGTCAGAATGTGTTACAGGATTTAAACATTTACATATTATTAAGAAATAAAACTCTCGTGGGAAAGTCAGAAACCAGAATGTATTTTATGGTTTATTATAATGGTAAGCAGTGATTGGATGTCTAAGAATAGTAAGAATTTATTGGTCTTCAGGAATGATTTAGTAAGATAAGTAGTGATTGGTTGTCAGGAACAATAATGAGAGGTGATTGGTCGTCAGAAACAACGGTGAGCAGTGATTGGTTGTCGTTTACATTTTATATTTGTATCATTTGCCAGCGGCCCTTGTCCAGAGCAAATGCTTTGTTTAAAATGTATTGAAACTTGGGCTAGGTCAGTTAGCATTAGCTAATCTACCCAATATTAGCATTACAATAGCATGTTTAGGTGCTCTGTTTAGCTACGCTAGAGTGAATCTGTAGAAAGTAACCGGTGGGAAAACTTCTGAAAGAAAAGAAAGAAAAGCCCAACGTCTCATATCAGTGGATCTGAAGAAAAAAAATCACAGCACTCAGCTCGGTTTTCTGGTGAAAGGACGCAAGCTTGAGGAGTGCCCTGGTGTCCTGATGAGCACCACTGCTTCTGTTAACCTCAAAGCCCTTGCCTCATTTTCACCCAGATGCCAGTGTCTAAATTATTTCCCACCCACTCAGTCAAAGGCCGATTGTGTTACACTTTGCTGGGTTTAGGGGTCAAATAGTTGGAGCAGATCACATGACACACTTCCTTCATTTTATCCATTCTTCCTTTTTCTCAATAAAATCTTTAGAGATGTCTTTAGAGAACTTTCCATGGTTTTATACTCCATTACTTTTGTCGAAAACAGATTTGGGGCGGAGCTGCATACAATATAAACTCAGCACATGAATAAATCATCAGTTTATCAAACCTATCCTGTGACATTCTTAAACCAGTTACTGTTAGCATCCTGAACAAACACATTCCTGAGTATTTTATTTATTTTATAACACAGAAAATGACACATTTACTCCAGGGTTTTTATCTGAGAAATGAGTTGATCCTGTTCACTCTTTTGTTATAGTAGCTTTAAACAACCGTTTTATCACCAGGCTCCCCTTATTCTTTTTTGTGACATCATCATCATCATCATCTTCATCATGATCATCTTCTTCCGCTTGAGCCAGGGTCAGGTCATGTGGGCAGCAGCCTAAGCAGTAAGGTCCAGACATCTCTCTACCCAACCACTTCCTCCAGCTCTTCCGGGGGGACACCAAGGTGTTCCCAGATCAGCTAAGAGACGTAGTCCCTCCAGCATATTCTGGGTCAACCCCGGGGGTCTCTTCTCAGTTGGACATGCCCGAAACACTACACCAGGGAGCCGTTTGGGAGGCATTGTAAACAGATGCCTGAGCCACCTCAACCCGGGGGAACAGCAGTTCTACTCCGAGCTCCTCCCGGATGGTCAAGCTTCTCACCTTAAGTTGCCACCTTATTGTGGTGGAGGGGTTTGCGTGTCCTAATGATCCTTGGAGCATTGTTGCCAGGAGCATTACGCCCCTGGTAGAGTCACCCAATGCAAGTAGGTCCTAGGTGAAGGTCCAGACTAAGTGAGGTTCAGAAGACTCCTATCGAAAGAAAAACAACAGGAATTCAGTTTTCCTTGACAAGACGCCGGTTACCGTTGGCCCCCCTGGAGGCAGGCCCGGGAGAGGGGCTTAAAGGCGAGCGCATGGTGGTCGGACCGATGGGCCCTGGATCCGCCCACCCGCCCACCCATGGACCCACTACCTGTGAGAGAGGCTGTAAGGGTAAGGTGCGTTGTGAGCTGGATGGCAGCCGAGAGTGTGGGTTCTGGGCTTAGCGAGGACGTTTCTGTGTAACTACAGAAGACAAGACAAGTATGATATACTAATAGGGTGAAATACAAATATATCATCTTACCTTCTTGAGAGAAGGCTCTCATGTGCTTCATCCGTGATATGACACATGAAGAGTCATGTGGTTAAAAGGTTCAGGTTTAATGTAAGATTTTTTTATGCTTTTATATGATAAGATCTCATGCCTGTATGAAGTTGTTTGGCTCGATAGCTTTTCGCTTGCTGCATTTTCCAGTCAGTGCACTTATATAGTGAAAGCTACGTCCGTAGGGCACCAATATATTATTATAGCCTTCCATAGTTATAATGAAATCGGATTAACATTTTGCCTCATATTAAAGATAAGCATTTTATTCAGGATTTGGGTTTTTTTTTCAACATGATACCATGCACGGATCACCTTCAAATTTTATGGGTTGGACCCAGGCCCCACCCCTCCACCAAGTTTGATAAAACTTAGATTGGCAATTTTCGCATTACCATGCTAACAGAAAAAAAATCCTTTTTTTGATACTGGTAATGTTAAAAATCCTTTAATAAATGCTGTTAGTGTTTAAAAGACTTTAATGAATTCTTGCATCAGGATCCTGCTCTTGCGAGGCCCGTACCCCATCCCTCTTTGGTGAAAGTCAGTTTAGTATTTTTTGCGGAATCCTGCTAAAAGGCAAACAAGCAAACTAAATATATATAATATATAATCTGGTGAGCTGTCCATGGTGTACTCTGCCCTCTCTCTGCAACCCTAATTAGGATTAAGCGGTTCAGAAAATGAATGATTGAATATTATATAACCTCCGACATTTGGCAGGTGTGTATTTATTCAGTAAGTGGGCAGATCTGTACCCTGGCATCATTAACACTTTCATAGTTTAAACCAGGGATAAAAATCATGCTGCATTTCAAATATCATGAAGAATGAATAAGTAACACCGGTCTCGGATGAACCGGATGATGTGACTAAATATTTATTCCCAAGAACACAGAGTGTGGATTTGCTTATTTGTCCAAGCTGAAATTTCTGAGAAGGTAAGAAAGGGACTTCAAAGCAAGCTGAGACACCAGAGAAAGGTATTTTGGATTATATTATTCACTCTGAAGGGAAAAAAAACCCTTCACATTTTATCTCTTTCCAGCAAAGTGGAAGCAGTACAGATGAGAAGCCTCAGAAACAGCGCAGTGATCTCCAGGTGCACTGCAGACGTCTCAGATATCAACGTTTATCAGGCTGGAAACCAAAAGAAAGCTAATAAAGTGCTGATAAACTGAGTTCTGTGACCTTATAGTGTGTACGGCAGTAAGGACTCATTCAGAGGGCCGTGTACGGCACATGGTCCATTAAACAGTATTTATTCATTCATTCATTTGTTGAACTGATTAATCCTACTTCTGTCAAGAGGAGGGTGGAGCATCTCATAAACGTTAATTCACCGAATCACCCACTAAAAGTTTGCTCACCTCTTTTTAAAAATTATATAGAAATTTTCTAGTGGGTCCTCCGAGCGTTCAGTCACCACCAATTAATAGCCCCGCCCATTCCATGCATGGCCAAGACCGCAACCACTGAGGGTGAAAATATTTTTTTACACTCAACATTGTGACCCTTTTGAATAAATCATCCAGGCAGCGAAGGTGCACTGCATCCTGAGATATACACGGTGACCAAAACAACCTCCCACATTTCGAAAGTATATTAAAAAAAAGTTGAAAGAAAATCTAATTATTATTTACATGAAACTTCATTCAATAAAGTTTTCATTCATCATTATTTGCACATGAGAGTTAGTGAGGCACAAGAGGCGATGCTGAGGATGACTTGAACACCTTGATGTTGAAGAACTCGATGTGTGGTTTCGGTAAGATGGGGCTACGGTACACACAGCTAGATGATCATTGGAAGTGCTGAGGGAAATGTTTTCCAGCAGGTAATCTCGTTTTGTGGCGATGTCGGGTGACGGCCCGTCCCTCTGACCTTGCCACTTGTGATTTTTTTTTTCAGTGGGGCTACCTTAAATCATGAGTGTATACTTATTAACCCCAAACTCTTGAAGCCCTAAAAGTTGCTATTTAGCAGGAGATCACCACTGTTCCACTCGGCATGATCCATCCAGCCATGGCTGTCTCACATCCAAGTGTGTATAGACAGCGACAGGCTCCATTTGGAGGATCATCTTTAACACGATGCTGAGTAAAAAACTGTATTGAATGAAGTTTCATGTGTAAATAATAATTTGAATATCTTAAATAATTATTTTTAATTTACATTTGATATGTGGGAGGTTTTATTGGGTCACCCTGTCATAGTAGCACTTATACACTCAGAATAGTAAGTATAAATACGTGAGAATGCAAGTGATGGGGTTTCTATAATATTTTTAAAAATCTCCGTATTGTATTTTTTTCGTATTTTTTAAATATCCTGTTTCTCTGAGTATTATATACTGTGTTTTGTTTTATCTCTCTGTACTTTATGAATATGTATGAGCTCTCTGTCTGTCCCCCGTCTGTGTATCTCTGTCTGAAACAGTAATAACACCAGGAATTCCCCGTAAAAAAAAAACATGTTACGAGTGAACATTTGTAATCTGCTCGTCATTCACGCTCGTCACTGTGTTTATAAATACATTTCTATTCACAGGTTTAAGGATTTTTCTAAATATTTCCATCAGGTCACTGCACTCAAAATTCAAACTGCACGATTTCTCTTCCCCCAGAGCATTTAATGAGTTTTATTATTATCTGTTTAATTTCTGAAGAAATGGAAGAAAACAAACCAGTTTAATATCTATTCTTGTGTTGCATCATTCACAATGTTCTTGCATGAAGCTGATATTCATCCATTCCTCCCTGTTTAATCCCTCCCACAGACAGACAGACACACAGACAGACAGACAGACAGACAGAGGGCACTGTTATGAATTACACACATGTACAGTGGCAGAAAGACACACAGGTCACTCCAGCAGAAGTCCAGACTATAAATAGTGGCACTTGTTGGTTCCTGTGGGTCTCGTAAACCACACGCGGCTGCTTTCTCGATCTTCTCACCGCATGTGGCCTCATTTGTCATATCTGTGGTTGGTAACTAAATTTGAGATGGAAAACAAACCCAGTCCGAGTCCGAACCAACGGATAAAGGAATGCTAAGACTTACCACAATGTGCACAATCCGGCAACCATATGAAAGGCAATGAGCTGAAATCTATTAAAGAGGGGATTAAAGAGGACAGAGACTCTGCAGGGAGAATGTTTTGTGTGTGTGTGTGTGTGTGTGTGTGTGTGTGTGTGTGTGTGTGTGTGTGTGTGTGTGTGTGTGTGT
>JAOUQZ010000017.1:407288-424428 GCA_028564935.1 Neosilurus hyrtlii | reverse complement strand
ATGCACACACACACACACACACACACACACATATATATATATATATATATATATATATATATAAAACTAATCCGATGAAAATACTTACATTATTAATTTTTTAATTATAAGAATATGCAAATAAATGTTTTCAAAATCTCCTAATAATAAAAATACAATAAATAAAAAAAACAAACAAACAAATAAAGTTCAGCTGTCTCTTAGAGTGGATTGAAATGGAACATTGATTCATTAAATGTGTAAATGAATATTTATATTTTTTATTTATATGTTGACTTAATAATTCATTAATTTTGATTAAATAAAATTATAAACATTGATTAATTCTAGTCCCAGTGTTTGACTCTCATTTATAAATCACTCTTAGAATACTTTTGTAAAGTTTTATTACCAATAAAAATATTTTCATTTTTAAGTCGATTTCAGTGAACTGACTGATGGAGGTCGGTGAATAAAAGCAGCTTTAGTGGAAAATGTGGCTTTTAATGGCTTCTCATTTGGCTTTGGAGGCTTGGAGAGGAATGAAACCCGAAAGCGAAACGTGTTTCACCACCTGAGTAAGATTAATAGACGTGGGATTACGGAAAGAAGTGAAGAAAAAAAAGGATGGAGGGGGAAAAAAGAGGAAATCTGGGGCTGATTGCAGAGGCTTTTAGGTATGAAGTGGTAATGTATGAATGAGTAATCAAATGTGCTTAATATGATAATACAAACCATTAATTCATAAATGTGAATACAATAAAAGTCCAGGAAAATTTCGACATAGTTTTATTTAAACAAGCAAAAATCTAGCTAGCTAGTTAATCATGTAAATCAGTGTGTTATTAAAATGAACTACCCAGAAATCGTGCGATCTAATTGGTTCATTTTCTTGGCATAGATAAGAATTATTCACTAAAGGTGAAGAGGATATTTTTTAATAGCGAAGGGGAATACGCTCTGGAAACCAATGGAAAAAGGTAAGAACCTCTTTTTTCCTCCAAAAGATAGGATTAGAACAAGTGATGCATGGATAGAGATGGGGCAAACTTTTAAAAAGTTTTGAGCTGCTTGGGTGCTTCACATCATTGATTTTAATGGTGTGCATAAAGAGAGCAGGACCAAGAGAGAGAGAGAGAGAGAGAGAGAGAGAGAGAGAGAGAGAGAGAGAGAGAGAGAGATCATGACTGTCTCATGTTGGCTTACACTGAGGGAGGGTTATGCAAATCCACGAGCCGGCCCCTATTGGGGGAGTCACAAGCAAACTGCTCCTGGTAGTCCAAACTTACACACAGTCACACACTCACACACAGCTGACTGAGCCATAAAGAGAGAGAGAGAGAGAGTGAGACTCCTGACGCCGTCACAACACTTCCATCCCGTCTCCTGTACGTACCTGCTGTTTCCTTTTCCTTCTTCTCTTCTTTATATCTCTGGTTTCCTGATCAGATCTCTACTCTCCTCATGTTCTAACTATTCTACCTTCTATTAAAAGACTCGCAGAGGCTCTCGGATGCAGAAAAGATGGTTCTAGAGCAGCAGACGTTTCACCGGGAGCCGTATGCCTCCTGTGACTGAAAGAGTGCCCACTTCACCCGAGGATTTAATCAGTAAAATAAACTCCTCATGACTACAACACAGCTGATTCTCACAACACAGAACCACAGAACTACAGAAACTTCCATCCCTCATTTCATTCTCATCTGAAATATGAAGTGTGCACTTCGCCGCCTTGCTCTGCTGCCTCTTTTACTCGGACTCAGTTTGGTGGACGCCAAGGGAACGTTCTATGGGAACCCCTACAGATTTAATCTGTACAAGGCTGGAGCTGGTCCACATTTTAGCCCTGGCAAACCCATGACTCGCCACAAGTAAGTACCCCAAATCTAGAGAGGGTTCTAGAGAAAAATACACCCCTTTTTTTTTAATTGCTGTTCTTGATTTGGGTTGTAGTCTAAATCTTTGCTTACTTCTTCGACAATGTGCTGAAGTTCTAAAGCTAAAAGGATTTCTTCTTTTGGAGGTTTCTTGGAGAGTTCTTCTCGAAATCATCTCTGACAGCCAAGCACTCTCATAGAGGTAGGATTGGAAACAGAACCTCCAAGCCTTCCCTGAAAATGAAACTCTAGAAAAACAGTGCCTTTTACCCTCTAAGTGTGTCAAACAGTTAAACGGCTAAATAACCCTTGAGGAACCATTTTCTTAGAATGTTGAACCTTTCATATACCAATTACCCATTTAAAGAAACCTTGAGGAACCATTTTTTTTCTAGAAATGTTGATCATTATCATCATAATCACCATCATAAAAAAAAGTTTTAAGCAACTCTTAGGAACTCTTCAAGTAACTCTAAAACATTGAGAATCCCTTGAGAAACCATAAAGAAACATCTAAGAATGCTTATTTCCCCCAAAATAGCACTGAGTTGTAAACCATCCAATGAACCAGAATTGTGGAACCATTTAAATTTTTCTCAAAAGAGTGTAGGACTGTAAGGAACCTCTTGCAGTCATTTAAAGAGAGTAATTTAAACTGTCATTTAAAAAGAGTAAAGCCAAATATATCATTGGAATAACCATGGAGAAACCGTATTTTGCTATGTGTGTAGATGAAGGTGCCATGGTAATAACCTTTTAAATGGAGGTAAACCTAGTAAAGAACCCTCTGGAACATTTTTGCTTGATTTTAGTTTATAAAATGTAATAATTTTAGTTCTGTAGAACTTTAAACCATCCAAGGAACTCTCCCTACACACATGTTACTCATCTAAAGAACCATTGAGGAATCCATGGTATCCTGGTGTGTTTTATTCTAAAAACCACTTTTTTGTGATGCTGCAGAAGGTGTGCTGGATCATTACACTACATAAAACCTTTCACTCTTTTAGCACTTTCAGGACATTAGTTTTTTTTCTCCTTTGTATGATTCCTGACTTCCACCTGCTGGTTCTCAGAAAATTCTCCATCATCCAGACATCATGAGGTTCCCGACTCTTTAGGACTTGAGTGATTTCAGTCAGGTTCAACATGTTTATAAATCCACTCTACGTCTGCTCTTCTTCATGGTTTGATTGAGGAGATCAATTATTCCCCATATGGTTCTCCAGTTTTCTTGTGGTTTGGGTTGACACATTCCAACAGGCTGCCCTGGAGATAGCTTCATCAATTTAGAAAGACCGTCTCTCCACATCATGCATTTTATTAATATTGTACAGGTAACTTTCCGAAGAACCATTAAGGAACATCCTCCATAAAGAGTAGAGGACAGAAAAAAGCAAAGATTCCTTTAGAAACACTTTTTCCTGGAATGGGAAAGCATTGAGTTGCCCCAAAGAACCCACATGGACTACTTTCAAAAGAAGAACATCCAAAGAACCCTTGAGAAATCTTTCTGTACCCAAATACACAGGACACTTACCCATCAGGAACCTTTAGGAACCATTTAAAGTGTGTTAAACCATAAGAGTCTAGACCATAAAACCACTGATAACCATTGTTGCAAATGCTAGGGTCATACGTAGCCTGATATTTGAGAACCATGGCTGGGACTACAGAGTCCATTCCAACAGATTTTAAAGGCAGGTCTTTCACAAAAATTGATCTGGTGCTTGATCCACGGCGAATTTCAACATGAATTAACTTTCCCGGTATTGAAACCATGCCCACCCAGTTCTCAAGATAGCCCCCCGAGCTCTCAGCGCCTAGAACACTTGGACACTATATAGTGAGGACACTATCTTTGGATAGTGAAAGTATTTGGATCCCTCTCTGATAGGGAAATTTTGTTGAGGGGTTCTTGATAGAACCTAACAGTCTAAAAAGATTTGGCTAATTCATACACACACATCCCATAGTTCCTGTCCCTGCTTCAGTGTAGACACTTATAGCAGCACTCCTTCCCCTTGTTTTTGCCAAAGCCTCATTATATCAGGTTCTGTTGATATACAGGACTAGCGGTTTATCACTAAGAAGCGGCGTGTTGCTTGCCAGGCCTTCTTACTGTAAGTCTTCATCCCACACGTCTCTGATGTCAAAATAAATCTTCCAGATCAGCCTCCTCACTTTCTTGGCTATGAAGCCTCGCTGGACTCATAAGTGTGCGGTAGCTTTAATTTTAAGACTTTCAGCTCAGATGGATCATGATTAGGGGTGAAGTGGAATAGTAATTTCTTTATTTGGGTTTGAACCTGGAAGGTTTTTAAAGGTTCTGAACATGAACCCTAACCCTACCATCACGAGGTAATTTTTTTTACCTGCGCTGGTTTGTTGGGGTTTTTTTTGGCAAGATAATGTGAAAAGTTATGGACAGCCTTAAACCAATTTTTTTTCTACAGTAGGATGTAGTACAAGTAACAAGCTGTTCGGTTTTGGAGGTGATCTGTGCATGGGATAATGTTGAAAAAATACCCAGCTTCTATATGAACCATACGATAAAGAGTTTCCTATAAGTTAAAAACCCAAACCTGCCAGGAAATCGAATTTACTAATCGTATAGAGCATTTAATAAAGCGAAGAACTGTTAAAGAACCCATATGAAACTACTTATACTGTAAGTGTGTATAAATTACCAACTAAAGATGATCCCTTTTTTGCTAAGATCGGAACACTTTGAAGTTTCCCATTCAGTTCCCAGGTATATTAAATAAAGATGAAATACGGTGTTACCTCTTAGAAATAAAATGGAATCGGCCACAATGTCTTTCTGAAACCATTCGTTTACTCCTGTATGCTAGTGTTAATGACTCCTGCCTTGGGTGCCATGATATTAGTAAACATCATCATCTTGAGGTGAGAATATAGTGCAGAACTATTATCAAAACTAATGGCCATCAGCATAGACACGGACGCCACTAGCAGTAAAACATCACTGCGCAAGATCATTTCACTGATCACATGATCTTGTTTTGTAATTTCATTGCACCTGTACAATGACAATTAATAAATAGATCTAAATATTGTTAATGTTATTGTTACTGTACACAGACACCGAACCAAAACAAGATGTAGAACAGGTGAATAAGAGATACTAAGAATATGAGCTGGGTCGGTTTCTCCAGGAAACCTTTATATTTATCTAAAAGGAACTGATAATGAAAGATAAAACACCTACAGTATATTCACTAGTGAATGGGAAAATCTCGCAGTTTTGGCGGTCAGTGTCGATTAACGGCAAACTCCATCACGGTGTCAAGGCAATGTCACTGCAGTCCAAAACAGTTTGGAATCATGCTGAAATGCCATCAGAACCGCACATGTGTGATAACCATATTATCCTGGGGAGTGTCCAGGTAGAACCACTTCAGAGGAAAAACCCCTTTAGAAACCCATAAATACATTCTTTGAAAGATTAACAAAATTCCTTCTAACAACGTGAAGCATTCTTCAGTTAATTTCCAGAGGAGACGCTTAAAGATTCTACATAGACCCCTACAACAGGGATGTTTGCAAATAGAACTGATTGGGACAGCTAAGAACTTTAAACCTTGCCAATGAACCTTTTCAGAAATGGTTCATAAATAAATCATTTTTATTTTTATTTTACTCAAAAAAAAAGTGTGTTACATAGAAGTACAGAAGAAGTGGCGCAGCAAGCAGTTCCTGTGTTCGAGTCCCCGGCTTGACGAAGCCAAATCCTGGTTGGAGTTTGCATGTTTGTTCCCATGCTTGGGTGGGTTTCCTCTGGGTACTCTGGTTTCCTTCCACAGTCCAATGACATGCCCATTAGACTAACTGGCTCTTCCAAATTGTGCTGAAGTGAATGGTTGTGTGTGTTGCCCTGCAATGGACTGGCAATCTGTTCAGGGTTTCAACTGAGGGTCTGTTGAACTGAGGAATTGAGGGTCTGTTGACTTTGCCTAGAGTCGGGTGAGATAGGCTCCACCCTCCCCGCGACCCTAATAGGATTAAGCTATTTGGAAATTTTATAAATGAATGAAAGCACAGTTTGGAAGCTTAAACCCACACAGAGAACCATGAGAACTGTTTGTAATTTTGGTGGAACCATTGGTTCTTATGTGGTGGAACTATAAGATCTATATTACTGGATGTGAACATAATTCATCGGTTTGATCTGAAGAACTTTGTACAGAATGTTTTTTTATACATCAGCACAGGAGACAATGAAAGTCAAAACATGACAGATGACAGAAATTCATTCCAGAGTCAACTTTCATCAGCCAGCTCCCACAGGAAGAACTGTTACTCTCCAACACATGGCCTTAGCGCTAATGAGCCTCTGGTGGCCATGACAGCTGTGAGAACGACAGCCATGATGTTGTAGCCATGAAACGTCATGAGAATAGCTTCTGATATAGTGATTTAGCTTGGTCTAGACTTCAGGTCTACTTGATTGACATAAAAAAAACAGCTATTATGGTGTTAATCATGATTTGAAAATGTGCAGACATTCTCTACGGTCCCATCAGAGCATCTATCATCTCTGCTAATTAGCAATAAGCGCCTGAAGGGGGTATGGGGGGAACAAATGAATGTTTTTTCATCGCTAAAGTTGATTAAGAGGCACAAAGGGTTCAGTGTGTGAGTAGAGAGGATGTTAGACGGCTGTGCCAGCACTTCTTGGTCATGTTAAACCTCTTAAGAGGGTTTTAGACACTTCCTGTGTTCTGTTGAGCAGGACCTGGTGATTAGCATGTGGCTACGCTCAATCACACGACCCTGTAACCCGCTGTAACACTGAGGGAAGTTAGCATAAACTCTCAGATGCTTCTTAAATTTAACGCTTTAGCATTCAATTCCCTAGTATGAAATAAATGTATGTATTTCTGCCACAGAACTTTTGTTTAGCTCTGTTTGTGCTTGTACTGCTAGGTGCTTATGTGTGCTGCTCTTTAGATGTACAATTCCATAGATATTCAAAAATGCAAAACTCCAACAGGATAATCTCTTCTTTATTTTTTTCCCCTCCAAAACCACAGCGTTTAAATAATTTCTTGATCTGATCTGATAGCAAATGTGGTCTGATGTCTTTTCACATCACTGCTCACAACTTTACTTTTTACCAATAATATCATCCTATCAAAAAAACTACTTATTCACTGATAGCAGGCTGGGATTTCTTGGTACTGACCGAGCAAATGAGGTTATAAGTAGTTTTTTCTGTGGCATTTTAAAATGGTGGCCTTTTTATATTCACTCAAGTCGCTGTTTTTACAATTTATTTATTTAGTTATTTTCTCGGCTGGGGTGCTGGGTGTAATGGGCCTGAAATAGTCTCTCTCTCTCTCTCTCTCTCTCTCTCTCTTTCTATTGTTCTGTATATTTCTGATCTAATCTATAATCCTCGTTAAGATATGAGCTTGCTTGTTGATGAAAGAACCTTACGATTTTGTTTTAGGAAGAAAATAGAAGAGAGAAATGTGTTCAGAGACAATAACATCTCTTAGTTACTCTGTGAGTCCTATTATACTGAACACTTTATACCCTCCGTGGTATTTATCCCGTGCTGACCGGGTTGGCATCTAAAACCTGTCATCCATTAAGACCCCAGACTCTTTTAAAAACAAATGCAGGGTTAGATAAGAGACTAAAATTGGCTGTGGTTTCATTTACTGTAGCTTTCATCACATCACCATCAGGATGTAAACATCAGTACAGGACATGCTCTGATAACGATATTCAGTAAGGAAACGATACTACGTTGAGAAGAAGAGAGAAGGAAAGCAGGGAACAGCTTCCTGATTTAAAAACATAAAGAAAGGAATTCTTCTTCTCTCCCGGGATGTCCAGCAGAGTATCGGTGACCGAAAGCTGATCCTGAAAATATTTACAGTGGGAAGAGTTTTTCCTCCAGCCTTGACGTGAAGCCAGGGGAAGGCTGGAAGTGAGTGAGTGGAGAATGAGGTGGAGGTCCACCAGCTTCTCCTCATTACACAGGAACAGTTTCCACTTGACTGAATCCACCTGACGTTTCCTTGCCCTTTTCACAGCTGGAAAGTCTTACCATCATCATCACCATCATCATCACTATCATTATCACTATCGTCATCACCGCAATAATCATCATCATCACCACCGTCATCATCATTACCATCATCACCATCATAACCATCATCATCATCATCATCATTACCACCACCACCATCATCATCATTACACATGAAAAATACATCTGGGTACTCTGGTTTCCTCCCACAGTCCAACAACATGCACAGTAGGCTGTTTCAAATCACCCCTTGGTGTGAATGGTTGTGTGTGTTCGCCCTGGCATGGTCTGGCATGGTGTTCTCCGCCATCTCCCAAAGTCAGCTGAGATGGGCGCCAGCCTCCCTGCTACCCTTATTAGGATTAAGAAAATGAAATAATGAATGAATGAATGAACTCAAAAATCAAAAATGAAATTTTTAGACATATTTACTAAGTTCAATTTGAAATGGGCAGCATGGTGGTGTTGTGGTTGTCACCGCCTCACAGCAAGAAGGTCTTAGGTTCAAGTCCTGAGCTCAGTGAGGGCATTTCTGTATTCTACTGCATAACTATGGTCTGGTGTCCTCTTTATTTTATTCCTTCATTTATTCTTTTTTATTCCACTGTACATCTAGCAGTGGTGTAGATTTCAAATGGCTGCCAGTTTGTCCAGGTCTGATAATTTCAGCAAAATTTGGCCCAAAAACAGGTTGTATAATGTAAAAAATCATCATCCATCTCCAAGGAGCCCAGAATTTTCCTTTATTAGAGGACCTGCAGGTAACACTTATAGTGAGGCAGAGTTTTTTTTTTTAATCAGTATTTAAACAGACTTTCTATGGTGATGTGTGAAATCTGCCAAGCTGGTGAAAGAGTTTGACATCTGGATATGAACAGGGTCTGGTGCACATCTGGAGAAAATGGATGACCTTCAGACCGAGTGCGAACAATCCAGTTGCTGGTGGAGACAGTTGTCACAAAATACACCCACACACACACACACACACACACACACACACACACACATCCTGGGTGTGGGTTTGAATCCCGGGCTCAGTGAGCATTTGTGTGAGGAGTCTGCATGTTCTTCCAGTGCTTGTGTGAGTTTCCTCCAGCCAGGAAACCTAACGTGCATGTCTTTGGACTGTGAGAGAAAACCGGAGCACCTGGAGGAAACCCATGCCAGCACCGGAGAATGTGCAGAAACTCCAGACTCCACACTCAAACCCATAATCAGGAACACCTGATTCTAATTGTAGGGTGCTTTCAGGTGTGATGAATGTAAGGGTGTACTTACTTACTCTCATATGACAGATCGGTTTTCTTAACTCCAGTGAAAGTGTGAATTTTTATCTGTAGGTACTTTTTTTCAAAGAGGGTGAATTTTTAAAAATTCTTTTTACACGACTGCAGAAAGAATTCCCTCCAAGTATATGCATTATTAAGGTATAGGTTTGGGGGTGAGCATGCTAGTGATGCTTTAGGTAACTGGCTAGGTTGCCACGCACCTGCCACGCAGCTTTTTGTAAATAAATATTAGATCTAAATTTAAAGCAACTCTGAGAACTCCACAGCTCTGTGATAAATAAATATAATACACACTTGTTATTTGTGTTTGTTTAAATCCCACCCATGCACTGAGACTCTGAGATGATATACCGCACTGAAGCTGCCTTTTCTCCAGAAGAAAAGATGTCCTGTTTTAGCGTGGCACACGTCCATGACTGCTAAGCAAACAGCCGGCCTTAAGGTTCACCCAGAAATCATGTCAGATTCTGAACCAGGAGAGAAGCAGAACAGCTGCTTGTAGATTCCCCTCATTCATCCACGAACACCTGCTCCAAAAGTTTTTGTCCTTCCACAGAATTGTTTGTGTTTTGTGTTTGTGATGGTAGTGCCGCTGGTGGTGTGTTGTTGGAGTGACGGTAGTGATGGTGTGATGGTGGTGTGTTAGTGGTGGTGGTGTAATGGTATTGGTCTTGGTGGTATGTATGTATTTATTGGCATTTTATTTATGGAATATATGCCGGTTCTTATGTACACTGGGTACCGTTGCGTGGGAAAACGCTGCCTGAAACTGGAAGAGACTCAAAACTGAATGACGTCCAACTGTCATTTGGTTGAGCTGAAACCCTGTGGTGGTGAGTGCTAACTGTTTTAGCATGCGCGCTATTGTTATGAAATTTGAGCGCTTTTAACTAAATCCAACCAAAAAGGTTACGCTGCATCATCTTACAGTCTTGTTCTGCGGCTCTGTCTGGACGCCAGTCTTTCATAGAACAGCTGTGGAATGGCCTGAATCCTCAAAAGACTCCAATCTGTTAGTTTACCACCAGTTTTAGTTCTGAGCGCTAATCATTGCCTCCTATTTTCTGAATCTCTAACATTTAACAGTTGCTATAGCTGCGCTTTGGAGTCGAAACCTGTTTATTGCGTTACTGGAACACTGAGAAAGGGAGAGAACATGTGGACGGGCTGGATGGGTTTTAATGGTGACTGAAATGAAATGGTCAGTATTGTGTGTGTATGTGTGTGTGTGTGTGTGTGTGTGTGTGAGAGAGAGAGAGAGAGAGAGAGAGAGAGAGAGAGAGACAGATGTGTGGCTTGATGCCTCTTATTTAGCAAGAACTTTGACATTTTGTCCCTTTTCCCTTTTCCCATTTCAATTTTATGTTTCAAACGAATTTTCAGTAACTCCAGAAAGAACATGGTGTGTACATAGCTAAGAAATTTAATGTCCTATCTATTGGGATCTTTGATTTTCTCTCTTTCAGAAACCACTGCGCTTACATTGTCCAGAAGAACATCACCTGTACCATGCAGGATGGAATGGCCACCTATGTCAAGGCGGATTACACCACCAAGTGCATCTGGGGACAGAAGTGTCCTGTTGTGATGTAAGAACATCATGACTTTTTAAACCTGGTGTACTAACAGTATTGCATTTTAAACAGTATTAGGGTCTATACAAGTCTCGGTGATTTTAAAGAGCCTGTCTATGTACCACTGCCCTCTAGTGGTGAAATTTAAAACTCAACAGCAAAAAGCCGTAAGTTTGAATCTTGTGCTTAACATATAAAAGATTAACTAGCATGTCCCTGGGTGCTAGCATCACAGAATGTGTAAGTCAACAAGTAGGTGATGATGTTATCATCGTGACAGAAAGAAAAAGAGACCGAGAGACAGACAAAGAGGCAAAGGGAAACACAGTCTGGCTCCTGAAAGAACAACAGTAAGTGGGACATCCCACAATTAGAGGCAGTGTGTAAAGCTCTGCAGATGAGTTGTTCCAGGGTGGTAGTGACCCTCTCTATGACATCATAGCTCGCCAGCTCCAATGCAGGGAAACACACATTCACAATTACACCTTGGAGCAATTTGGAACAGCCAATTAACCTAATGTGCATGTTTTTGGACTGTGGGAGGAAACCGGAGTACCTGGAGACAAAAACTCCACACAGAAATGGGTCCTTACCTGTTACTTCATTGCAGAATGTCTAGGTCATGTGATACACTGGCAGGACACAAAGACAGAGAGACATGAAGTCTGGCCACCCGTAGAGCACCAGTAAGTGGTCTGCCCATTACATCCCACAACAAAGCCAAAGTCTACAGTTCAAATGCAAGGTAAAATGGGCAAAACACAATGAGAGAAATGTTTAAAGCTCTAGCAAGTGACAGCAAGGTACAGTAGATTCAGGAACAAAGACTTACTAAGCCAAAGGGTGGACTTGGCTTTGTGTCTTTTCCTTATTTACTGCCCAGATAGGATGTGGTTTGAATATTTCTCATTACTCAGGGCAGTACAAGTCAAAAGGATGCATAACCTGAGCTCATGTTAGATTGTATGTGTTCACAGGTACCGGACATTCTTCAAACCTACCTACAAGGTCGGTTACAAGACAGTGACGGAGTTGGAATGGCGCTGCTGCCCAGGCTACACTGGAGAAAACTGCTTCGATGGCCCTACACCTGGCCCAGACTCTTTCGTGCCTCCAGTGAAGGGCTCCATTCAGGGGCCCAGACCTGGGATAAAAGGTTTCCCATGGGGTCACAAGATACCAACACTTGGGTCAGGGCTAGAGCCAGGCAAGCCCCATTTTCCTGGGGATCATCATGATAATGTACCAACAGGACATGTACCTTCATCAGGTAACTATATAAGTTACATTAAATCAGAAGAATGTGCTTTTCAAACAATGGATTTCCTAAAGCTGATTTGTGATGTCTTGCCTTCAGATCCAAGAACGGGTGTTTCTGGTGAACGTCTAGACAGTATGGAGGAAGATCTGAGAAGGCTTTCACAGGGTTTGGAAACTCTGAATGGTATGATCTCAGGCCTGGAAGAACGTCTTCGTGTCTCACTCCGTGAGGATACCACCAAGATGTTGAGCACTCTGCTAGGTGGTCCCCCATATCAAATAGACTCTACAGTGGGCTTTGCTGTCATCCCTGATGGCTTGCCGGACACTCCAGAAGGCAGTAAGAGTTTCCCGGTTCTTGCTGAGCTGGTGGGAAGGGTGACAGAGGTCAAGGATGAGCTAAAGGTCAAGAGTCACATGCTTGACGAGATCCATGGCATGGTAATGGGCCATGACGGGCAGCTGAAGAGACTGATGGAGGTGCCATCTGGGGGAATTCAGAACTTAATGGAGAAGCTGTTAGATGAACGGCTGGCTGGCATCCGGGCAGAGATCCTGGATGGATTTGAAAGGAGGCTGAGTGGCCTGGAAAACCACTGCAATGAGAAGATTGGACAGGTGAGTCACAATGGTAGAGGTTCCATTTTGGGGTTTTGGACAGTTTCTTGACCTTGTGAGTTGTTTTGTGAGCACTTAGTATTATTAAACATGGTGTAAGTTACAATGTTTAGAAGTGAATGGTTTCCATTTTCTTCAGGGAAGAGAAGAATCTTGTTAATCCATCTCCTCAATCAATTTTACCAGATTTGTCTTGGTTAGGAATATGGTATATACTGAGCCAATACCAGCAACACTGGACAGGAGCCAGGAATAAAGCCCAGCTTGATGGTTCACCAGGCCATTATGAAGATATGTCATCGTTATCAGCATCATCTTTATTGACAGACCACAATTGTCCATTGACAGACTACAATTGGCTCTTCCAAATTGTGTGTCTGTGTGCTTGTGTGCGTGTATGTGTGTTGCCCTGCCTGGCGAGCTGTTCAGGGTGTACCCCCCCCACCCCCCCTCAACCCCCACCCCCACCCAGAGTCGGCTGAGATGGAGGGGCCAGCCACCCCGCAACCCTAATTAGGACAATTAGAAAGTGAATGTCAGATTGATCATATAAATAAACATTAGCCATTCAATCTGTAATGAAGTGCTCCAGATATTAAATTTTTATTACAAACACAGATCAGTTACCCGGATTTCTTTTGCTCTAAATATCATAACCATGCTCTTTTTAGCATTATACTGCACATCATGCTCGATTCCCTACTTAGAGCCTATATTTATCAGCTGTTGAAACCCAGCACTTCTAGGATCTAAGATATGTATTGTGATGCTTTTGGACCACTCCAAGGCTCCAATTCGGTCACATTTTCAGCTAAGTAACACTTTTGTTGCTTCCTTTGCTCAGGTTCAGAAGAATTGCCAGAAGGAATACCTGAATGGTCAGGAGCAGCTCCAGCAGTCCCTAGATGGTCGTGAGACTGGTCTGAGGAAGGAGCTGGGTGATCTTCAGGCTCAGATCCAGGGTCTGACTGTGGTCCCTGGCTGCTGTAGTCAGATTAACAATCTCTCGCAGCGAACCTTGCTTCTGGAAGAGTCCGTTAAGAGCCTGACAGAGTCTCAGAGACATCTACAGGCAATTCTCAATGAGCAGACAATCCACATGGAAACAATATTGGATACTCGCTTACAAGCTGTAGAAGGCCGTCTGAACATAACAGAACAGGACAAGGCAGAGCTAGATGCCTGGGGAGAAGGAATGGAATGCCCAGATGCATGTAAGAATCTTCTGGACAAACAACTGAAAAGCCTGGAGGAGCGTGTGTCTGTGGCTGTGGAGGAACTGAGCAACGTCACATCTCCTGCACTACTGGAAGGCCAAGTGGTGCCAGCATTAGGTACAGAGATCGAGAACATCCGTAGACGTATGGAAGCTGGTTTGGATGGTGTCCAGAAGCAATTATCAGATCTTGAGCTTCTTTGCACGTCCTCCTGCTCTGTAGCACCCAGTCCTGACGCAGCACTAATCCAAACAGATATAGACGACTGCAAAGAAATGGAGAAGAAGATTTCAGAGCGTCTGGACACACACACAGATATGTTGCACCGTCTAAATGGTACCTTGCAAGGACTCTTAGTGCAAATTGCTCAAGAGGACCATGAGGGCTCAATACAAGGTGAGATCACGCTCCTGAAGATTAACGTCAACTCTGTGAACCGCACCCTAAAGGGGTTGAGAGATTCTGTGCATCTGTTTACCAATGAAATGAATCATGTTAACTCAACATGGCAGGAGCGACAGCAAAGGTTGGCCACGCAAGTGCATGGCATTGCTGAGCTTGTGGGCCAGCAGGGGGCGTTGCTTGGTGCCGGAGAGCGCAGACTGGTGCAGTTGAAAGGTGAGCTGCAGGGGTTGAGGAGGAGACTGTCAGGGGAACTGCAGGGCTGTCGGGGAACCGCACTGGATGCTCACCGTGAGGTCATGGGAGTTGAAAGCCGGGTAGCTCAGGTGGAAGGCCAGTGTAGCAGCCTAGGAGAGCTCGCTGATCATTTGGAGAGGATTCGTGCAGAACTCGAGAGCCATTCAGACAGCTATCTGGCACAGGTCAATGGAACCCTTGCGAGCCACACACAGCAGCTTGTACAGCTTAAAAATGGACTCCAGGAGTGCGTAAACAAGACGGTCCAGTAGCCACTTGTATACAGAGACACTCCAAGACCTGACTGTACAAACTGAGATGTTTCTTCTGTTTTTATCAACAGGGCATTGTTTTCCTACTTCCTCCTTCATCATCTAGATTTTGTCTTTGTTTTTGTCTTTTCTTTCTTTCTTACTTTCTTTCTTTCTTTCTTTTTTACATTATATTGTTTCTAACCATTGTGTTAACTTATATAAAGAAAAAAAAACTTGATCATGATGTTATATATTGTACAGTTTAGCCCATCACTCCCTAAACCCCACAGTTTTTCCTGCTGTAGCACATATAATTCAACTGATTTGTTATTCACTAAATTAAAGGGACAGTGTGTAACATTTTGGAGGATCTATCTATCTGTCAGAAATTAATTATATCATCAATAAAAAAAAGTTTTCAATAAGCTACAATCATCAAACGGGTTGTTGAGTTTCAGAACCTTATAATAAGCTGTTTATATCTACACAGGGAGCGGGTCCCCTCTCACAAAGGGCGCCATTTTGCACCACAATGTTTCTACAGTAGCCCAGAGCCATACAGACTCTAAGGGAGGAGAATTTCAGTTGCCATCTGGAACCTCACCACTAGATGTTGCAAGATACTGCTAAATATTACACACTGTACCTTTAGGTGCTTCCTGTGTTGAAAATTCTCTTGAACTCTTGAATTTGGGGATCGTAAATTTAGGGAAATTGTCAGATTTATGGAATGTTGTCTGTTTTATAAGCTGCTCCACCTTCATTAACTCTAATGTTTTTCTCACTCATGTCTATTTTTAAATTAGTGTGAAAATTATGGTGCTATACATAAAGTGTGAATTCTTTCTATGTGAAATATTATATTTCCTTATTACTTTGAAGTTTTTTCTATGAGATTATAATTTTTCATTATTAAAAGTTTGTGCTGAGAACAAACTAAGAACTAGGTGTGGTTGCAGCATAGTTTGGCTACTTACAATAAAAAGGTGACTTTACCGATATTAACCACTAGATGGCAGCAGTAATACTTATAAGTAATACATTTTGCTTTACTTTACATTTTACATTTTAGGACTTTAGTTATTCATTTTAAAGATAATTTCCATGGTGTTTCTGTGCTTAGCACTGTCGCCTCATAATGCTGAGTTCAAAAAGGCTATGGGTTTAAATCTCACGGTTCACTGAGGTCTTCTTATCTGGAGTTCTGTGTGTATGGTCTCCCTGTGCTTTCATGGGTTTCCTCCAGGTTCTCCAGTTTCCACCCACAGTCCAAAATACATGCACAATAGTAGAATGGTCTACTCTAAATCCTCCAGAGTTGTGAACGTTGTTGTTGTTCATATCTCTGTTAGTCCTGTAATAGACGGGTGACCTGTTCAGGGTGTAACATCGCCCCCTCTCACCTGAAGTCAGCTGGGATTGTCTGCAGCTTCCATGTGACCCTGATGGATATAAAATTTGAGGCCACCATAAATCAAGGAGAAATATGTTGCCTCTCTCTTTCTCTCGCAAATATGTAATTTGGGACCATTATTGAAAATTTAGGATATTCATCAAAATCAAGAGTACTGTGAGTACCATGGTGCTCATGTGTATATTGCATACATGAAGATGAACAGAAGCTAACTGACCAACCATAACAGTAAACAGCAGTGGTAGGCGGAGTCACATATTAAAGTTCCTCATCCACTAGTGAATATCCCATGTGTTTTATCTTCCATTATCCAGTTCATTCTGGATAAATATAAAGATTTCCTAGTAAAAACCACTCCAGCTCACAGGTTTAGTATCTCGTATTCACCTGTTCTACATTTTGTTTTGGTTCTGTATCTGTTTACAATAATGGTAACAATAAAAAGTAACAAGACGGGATCATCTTGCACATGCGTGATAACTTGGCAGTGCAACACTGATTCATAAAAGTGTTAAGAAGCAGAATAAGGGATATAATTTCACTCACTCATTTCAATTCAGTTCAGTTTTATTTGTATGGCGCTTTTTACAATTAACATTGTCGCAAAGCAGCTTTACATAGTAAAAGGAATTTAAAAAGGAATTTAAACATTTGTCTACAACCCCTACACATCCATAATGAGCAAGCCCGTGGCGACAATGGCAGTATCAGGTGGCACGAGGAAGAAACCTTGAGAGGATCCAGGCTGAGAAGGGAAACCCATCCTCATTTGGGTGAAACTGTAAAAATACAAACCATATAAGAAAAATTTCATTACAGTCCAACATGTAGTCCGGTTGGTTTTACCACAACTGTAAGTCCTAAATCATTAGGGCAAAAGAGTTTATATCACCAGCAGTGAAAAGTCATCTTCACAGTCGCTGAGTGCAGATTTAAGCCCATATGGATCTTCATC
>JAOUQZ010000017.1:388539-403339 GCA_028564935.1 Neosilurus hyrtlii | reverse complement strand
CCTGGGTGAGCATGTAGAGTGAGGGAGCGACAGCATCCCAACATCACAGTTTACCAGAACTCTCTATGCCTGAGAACTCCCAGATCTGCTCCTTTACCTAATTAAGGCCCCAAACCACTTAATCCTATTAGGGATCAGCCAACAGAGGTACACCCTGAACAGCTCAGAATTCTGTCTCATACCTAATATTTCATGGGTCGTGGAGGAGGGTTGCTTTCCCAGGATCGTCATTCCGTACGTTGGTTGAATTCCAGTAACATGACGAGACACTGCTCGGGCTCTGTAGAGGAAGTAGCGCTGGAATGCTATAAAAAATAAATAAAAAAAACAGGTTAATGGATGCAAACTCTGAGCTCAACATTTACTCCACGTGATGCTAAAGATAATACGCAAAGAAGAAGTGAGGATGAAGTACAGAAATCCAGTCAAATGTTAAGATTTTTATTCAGGCTCATTTCAAAGACTTTTCAGCATGAACACCTTTCCACAGAGAACATTAATGTACAGAGAATAAAAGCCTCAGGGGCGTATTCATCATTCATCGCTCATCATCCATATACTGCTACGTGAGGTTAGCCTAACAAAGGGTAACAGAAGAAAGGTAGGCTTTGTTAGAGCAGAATGTTATCCAACAGAAATCTCTATATAAATAATAATGTATAAATAAAGAATAAATAATAAAGAATGCATTTATTCTGTAGATGCAATACCTAAACGTGAATTGTTAGAGATATTATTTCACTTGTTGGAGCAAATTGAGACACAACATTTAACGGCCATCTTATTGGAACGGAGGATTTGATTCCTTCGTAATATGGCGCCCACAAAAGGCGCATCATGTGTGTGTATGTGCATCGTCTTGTGTTTATGTCTATGGCAGAAATTTACTTGCTAGTGCAAAAGCTATCTACTATCACATTAGCGTGCATTTTTCACTAGTTAAAGAGTTTAGTCTGAAAAATCAAGAGTTAATTTATTATTTATTTACCTGCTTATTAATTTTTTTCCTTACTAGTGAGTAATGTCATGAATGCTGAATGTAAGTGAGATGTAGAGCGGCTCAGTAATCTCATCAATCTTGATTTTTTTCTGTAATGTTACAGTGACAACTACGATCATCAATGCTATTTACATTAGCTGGCTAGTTAACTTCAAAATCGTATCCATTCTGTGTATAAATGGTTCAGGTATCATCCTGTAATCTCGGTCCATGTCCATGAAATGTTCATAGCGATACCACATATTTAGCTTAGACGAAGCTCCGCCCCAAATTATTTTTATACCTCTTTTACATTTATGTACAGAAATCGATATCGATAGCAATATCACTTTATTGTTACGAATGGAATAAATCACATGGCTGAATTCCTGGATCGTTTTCATGGTAACAGCTCATTCATATGGATGTGTGTAAATGTTTATGTATCATTTATGGAAGGAGTCTCCAGTGTCACTGCAAGTTTTCAGACATCTTCAGGACACAAGTCATTTCATTCATCTTATTCTTTTTACAAGAGATTAAAAGAAAAAGCTGTTGAGGGAAGTAATTGCTGTAGAATAAGAGAAATAAAACACTTCAGAACATGTTGCCATAGCAACACAACCACCTCATCCTTCAGTAGTAAACTGTACCACATTGTTTTTAAAACCCTGGAGAAGTGAAAATGTGAATGTGGAAAGTTCCATTAAAAACAGTGAACAGTATGTCAATATCACTTTCTACAAACTCCTTCATCACGCCTGGAACCTTCTCCCATCACCTGACAAAAGGAACAGGAAGCATCACATGACATCTCCTAAAAGTCACACTGAGAGAGAGGTTTTTAATGTGCTGTGCTTCATGTGAGTGCTTTGCAGCAGGATACGGAAAAAGAGGAGCACAGAACACACACACACACACACACACACACACAGAGAGAGAGAGAGAGAGAGAGAGAGAGAGAGAGAGAGAGAGAGAGAGAGAGAGAGATGAAAGAGAGGAAACAAGAGAGAAAGGGAAGGAGGGTGAGAGAGATGGGAGAGACATGAATAGAGAGAATGAGAGATTTAGACAGAATGAGAGGGAGATGGAGAGTGATGGAGGGAAAGAGGAACTTTTTTTTCTCTTGTGTATGAATGAGCTGTTGTTATAGAAACAATAGTGTACAGGTCAAAATCGAAAGATGAATCAGTTTCATGTTATTAGAAGAAGAAATATGAAAATGCATAAATAAACAAACAAATAAATAAATAAATGACGTTTCTGTGTAGAGTTTGTATGTTCTCCCGGTGCTTGCACGGGTTTCCTCCAGGTACTCCAGTTTCCTCCCACAGTCTTTGGTGGCCCGTGCAGGGAATGTACATTGGCTGTTCCACATTGCCCCTAGGTGTCAGTATGAATGGGTGTGTGTGTGTTGCCCTGTGATGGACTGGCGAGTTCCTCGGGGTCACCTGCTTTCTCCCAGAGTCGGTCGAGATAGGCTCCAGCCTCCCCAAAATATTAATAGGAAAAAATGCTTCAACAAATGAATGAATGAATAAATAAATAAATCAAACTGGAGTGTAGCATATATGTCTCTTTTATTTTGGGATTTCTGTTTCAACAACAATCATAATTAAAAAGTCTCACATCATACACATCATCATCTGAACCCTGGACATGAAACACACATGTACGCGTGACAGATGGCTTTAGGTTAGAGATTTCTTCATCTCCCGAACGTCACAGCACAGATTTATTACTTTATTTATTGGAACTATGAACAAATAAACAATTTATTAAAATTTATATAAACACACTGAATATGAAATGCCGTCACATGGCCTTCTGGGAAATAAAGATGATTTTATTATTTCTTTTTTAACAGGTAAATACTAGGGTGAAATGATTACACTGCCCAACACAACTTTTGCTGACTTTTATCTAAGACTTGTTTTTCAGACTGTTAATTCAAAGGTGCTGAATCCAAAAACAAGTGTTTTTTGGCTAGGAGATCATATTTTTGCTGTATCGCATAACGAGTACGTATTGAAATATAATGACTTCTATAATGCCCAGAATTTTTACCTATTTACAGACAATAAAGTTCCAGCAAATTATGCCATAAATCATTGATGTGATGAACATGTACAAGTCTGTACTGGCTAACAATGACCTATCAGGTCATAATATTGGAATCAAAAATTAAAATAAATCTCATGATTTAAACAAATTTTAGTGCTCATAAAGAAATCCAGCACAGGAATGTATTTGATTTTGAAGAAAATATACAGTTTCAGTACAACATCTATATGATTCTTCATAACAATATATAACAGAATGCATCTGGACTATTCGAACACTTTCTACGAGCGGCAGCCATGCTGATGTAACTTCATTTTCAATCTGAAACACAGACAGAAAATTTAATTTAGGTTTAAGTTGGCAGTTTTCAAACTAAACCCGATGGACATGACAGCCACCAATACCACAGGTGTACATGCCACAGAATAAAAACGTGACGTGATAGGGAAGAGACGAATGTCATTTTTTAAATCAGCACCCAAAAAATGGTAAAAACAAGTCAGTTTCAGCCAGCAGAAAAGAAGTTCAAAATTGTTTGCCAGTGTTATTTTGTTGTTGTGTGATTTCCGCGGTGCAGTGCAAGAAGACCAAAAATCATCAAATTAACCTTTTTATAAGTGACTTCATTGTAATTTTGATTTTTCATTTAATTACATTTTTGTTCAGTGATCTTTCATCTTTTACAATAATAACAACTTTCTATTCATTAAAAGTATTATTCTTTTAAAACAGTTTAAAATAAAAGAACATGGACTGTATATACAAGTGGGCATTCATACATATATGTACATAGATATGTATTTTATTTTAAATAGATCTGACTATAAAAATAAAAAAATAAAAATAAATGTGTAATTAAAAACAATAAACAAAGTAAAATTTTAAGGCTGCTTTTTTTTCCATCGAGGAGGAAGAGGTACATACCCCCACAATCCCGTCATACGGAATGGATCAGAATGGATACGGTAATATTTATCATGGCTGAACGGAGATCGCTGTTGATGAGGGTCAGCTGTTACCCCGATGCGTTAAAGGGAAAAAAAACCCCAAGATAAACAGTAAATCAGTCGGTCAGTAGCCCTGCGTTCATACTAGCGAGCGACAAAGTGCCATCTTATACATAATATCAAAAACCAACATTTCATAAAGCCACAAATTCAAACACTTTCTGTGGAGCGTGCGTCCGACATTCCTACAGTTCCAACCTGAAGAACCGTCCGTTCATCTTATCCTGTCTGTTCCAGTTCATTCTCTTTCTCCGTGATTGGAATGAAGGAGCAGAGATCGTCGGTGTCTCCACGTAGCTAATACAGTTAGCACGCTTTGCTAATTTGATTCAAAGAGGGTGCATGAGGCGAGAAAAAAAATACGGTCTCAGACGTTTGTCAGAGCCTGAAAGTTACGTTCATGCTATTTAAATTAATTTCTTATACTGTATCTATATATCTCCTAAAAAACGACCATAAGAATAACCACTGAGATATGCTACAAGGGATATTCTATCTATCTATCTATCTATCCATCCATCCATCCATGCATCTATCCATCCATCCATCCATCCATCCATCTATCTATCTATCCATCCATCCATGCATCTATCCATCCATCCATCCATCTAACCATCCATCTATCTATCTATCTATCTATCTATCTATCTATCTATCTATTCATTTGTTTGTCTGTCTGTCTCTCTAACGTTAGACATCATGTGACATGAGGGATTTGTCGCTCGTTAGCACGATTTTCAGTCAAAAGATCTTCCTGAGACGCAGGTTCTAATCACTGTAATAAAAGACCCCCCATTGTGGCGAGAGTGAACAGTTTCCATCAGACGCTGAGAGAGCAGAGTGGACACGCCCACTGTGATGCACCACCTTCAATCTGTATCGCTTATTATATGATTGACGTGGGATTAATAGAGAATAAAATAGCAGCTGCACAATACTCAGCCTCGACGAGGTCAGCACCATAAATATCAACTGGAACTCTCGCTCTCATTCTCTCTCTCTCGCTCTCTCTCACACACTCACACTCTCTATCTTCTGTTCTCTCTCTCTCTCTCTCTGTCTCTCAGCAGCGTCCTCATACAAAAACAGTTCTCCATTCAAAACTTTTATTTTATTTCTGAACATTCTACACATTACGAGTTTTCAGTGCTTTGCTTTACTTTTTACCTTTTCTTTTTAAAAATCACAGCTCGAGTCTTTTTTTTTCTTTTTTTTAACATTGTTCCGTCTGTGTGTTTCGCTAAGCGTGATTACAAACTTGAAATTAAAAAAAATTAACCACAGGATAAAATGTCCATCATGAAATAAATACAAGAGGACCAGCCTCTGGTACATGACCATGAACACACACACGCTAACACACACACACACACAAAAGTAAATCACAGAATCATCATGTAGTGACAACAGTAAATGATGGTGTGTGTGTGTGTGTGTGAGAGAGAGAGAAAGAGAGAGCGATAGATAAAGAGAGAGAGGGAGGGAGAGAGAGAGAGAGAGAGAGAGAGTGTTAGGTCAGCCTAGCTTTATGAATAAGTAAAAATGGCTCCCAATTCTGGCCACAGTTAGTTTGGAGGTAGCTAGAGGCACCACACACACACACACACACACACACACACACACACACACACACCATGCACAGACTGTAAACAAACTGTAAAGTGTGTTAGTGGCACAGCGAAGCTAGCCATTGTGTTTTAAAACCGTCATAAACATTATAAACATCACCATCATGGTGTAAACATCGCTTTAAAAACATTAAGATACCTTATTGTTTTTGTTTTGGGGTGAAGGAAAACTAGCACTCCTTAATTAGCTAGTTAGCATGTTGACATTACTAGCAAAACTAGAATTCATCCAACAGACGAGGTCATCAAATTTCAAAACAGTGTTTTGCATAGCTCTCTCTTGTCTTTCACACGCACACCCACACACACACACCCACACACCCGCACACACACACCCACACACCCGCACACACAAAGCTAATGCATGCTACGTATGTACATTTACATTTACGGTATGTAAATAAAGCGTCACAATAGATGTATTGGGCATCGTCTGAGTGCGCTAATGTTAGCGAGCAAGTGTATATCAAGCAGAAGGTTTGCATAAGCATCATTAGCTTTTATTTCCCCAAGGTGCAGACTAGCATGACCTTAACTCTCCCATTCACATATTTGAAAACCTATGCTAACACTGTACGTCATATTTGGACATGTGTATTACTCCACCACACAAACCTCAAACAAATGAGTTTGATCAGCCATCGTACAATTCTTTGGCTGTCAGGCTGTGGGACTATTATACGAGGGAAAGGGTCATGCAAGGAGAGGCCACACACACACACACACAAACAAACACATTTTTGTACTGCGTTCCTATCAGTGCATTTGTATTACTCCAGCGATAAAGCACAGAATCCAGCTGTGCGTCAATTTTATCCAAAAGAAATGAGGTGTTCTCCTGTAATGGCAGCGAGCTTGTGGCCAGCTTGCTAACTAGCTTGCTGGCTAACTCATTCCCGTCGTAAACACATAGACTCCACTGTAGATGTAGTGGTGTCCCGAAAAAAAAGAAAGAAAGAAAAGGAAAAAAAAGGACCTGGCCTTTTTTGTTTTCTCTAGAAGCATTTTTAAAGATGGGCGTGGTCAGAGTGGCTAAAAAAATGACATGGTGGAAATAAGAATTTTAAAAAGGTGCGAAAAACAGTTCCTGGATATTTTTTATGCCGTTTAAGGCGGGATGAGATGATGATGATATGATGAAATAAACAAGAACTGGGGGAAATATCTTCATTTTAAAAGAAACACAGGAAATGAAATGCGGCGAAGGGTCCAGTATCGGTGAGAATGCAAAGGCGTTCTGGCCGTTCCTAAGGTGGCTGTGGGGAGGTCAGGAGAAGCGACGGATCTGGAGTCAGAGATCCAGAGAGAGAGTCATTAATAATCGGTGATGGGAGCGAGGTCTCGAGTTAGCGTGACGGAGATGTTGGTGTAGAGACTCCTCCGGGACACCAGGGGGAAGTACTTCAGGTTGTTCAGACCATCCACTCTCTGTCGTTCCTTAGAGTGGCGAAGTAACTTATACCTGAGGTTAAAAAAATAAAAAAGATGTAATATATACACACACACATATGTTCTTCATGTTTTGGGACACAAAAAAACTTGTTTGGGTCCAGACTTTACAGTTTTACCAATATTAATCTAAATTAAAAATATTATATGTATTTATATATGTGACCCACTCCAGCATAATATGGATGAAGTCGCAAGATGGTGTTTTGACTAAGAGTCAAAGTAAGTTGAAGATGGCGTACCTGGATGAAAATGCGATATCGCCAAAAATACATCCTTCAAAGCAAAGTTCAAATGTCCACAAACACAATCTATCCATGTTTAAGAAGGAGTTTTGTGTCCACGTTGTTGTAAAACAATAGAAATATCCACTTATTTTACTGATTTTCAAATGGCTTTTGTGGTTGCTCAGGGTATTTCCTTATTATCCAAATTCACTACTAGAATCTTCTCCCTACTTAGAGAATCCCAGAAGGATTCCCCCGATCATATAACGTTAAACCAATGAGAAGCCTCAAAACACGCATGACTCAGTATAAATAGAACTCATCTGTTGTATGCAAGTAGCATTTCCTGATTAGCGACATACAAAGTGATGTAACTCAGTCCATTTTCATGTTATAATCATGTTTTATACCTCATTCTGAAGCAGATTCAATTCTCCTTCCAAATATATCGATATCTCAGTATCTCACATTTCATACTTAATCCGTATTATGCTGGAGCGGGTCACATAATAATAATAAATAGCTGGTGATTGATTATCTTATGTATTTATTTGTTTTTTGTTTGTTTATTTTAAATCTCTTTAAGCAGTAAATCAAACATAAATGAAATAAACCCCTAAAAATAACTCTTTCTTGTTTCTAAATAAAGACCTCTATTAAAAAACAAAGAAAATTAAAAAATAGAAAAAAAAATCTTGAAAAAAAAAATCAGTGATTTAATGCTTTTTAAAAAACTGTCTGTAGAAAAGAGCAACTTAAATGATTAATTATTTATTAATTTATAATCTATTGAGGTATTAATACTACTAGCTGTATTGCACTGGTGATTCAGTGGTTAAAGTAAGGGGTTAATGATTAATGATACCACCAAGCTGCCACTGTTGGTTCCTTGAGCAAGGCTAAATTAAATAAGGTCAACTTAATTAAGGCAAACTGAATATTCCAATTATTTCAAATGATCGTAATTCATTATAATTCATTACTTTTTTTAATAAATAAATTCTTATTATTATGAGTTTATAATAACAAAGAATATTTATAAATAATAAACAGTGACCCCGAGTGAAAGGTTCCTAATTTAATTCTTTTGTTTTTGACTTTTTTCAGAATCTTAAAGATTCAGTTTAGCAGTTTATTGTTTTTAATATTAATGAATTTTTAGGATCTTGTCTGGTCCCTTTACCCAATCAACCTGTTATTAAAAAGAATTCTGGAACGATCCTGACCTCACACATTAAATCCAGCAGTACAGAAGTTTTACGCAGTCATTTTTTTTTTAATGGAAAACCTTTTTTTTTAAGTTTACACAAACAATAAGAATTTCCCCAAAGTGCCCTTAAGCTAGAACCCAAAACATGAGGGAAGAAAAAACAAACTAAAATTACTGTATGTGCAGCAATAATAACTGTACCTGGGCATTTCTATTATTATATCCTCATATTATTATAAATAGATATTTAAGTTTTCATTCAGGGATAAGCAGGATCTCTACAAGCCGTTCTGTCTTAACAACATTTATTATATAATTAATATGTATTTCACACAATAATAATAATAATAATAATAATCATCATCATCATAAAAATAACACTGATAATGATAATAATAATAATAATGACAATAATAATAATAATAATAATAATAATAATAATAATAATAATAATAATGAGAACGTCAAACTAATTTTTAAAAATGTAAATTTTATATTACTTTTTATTTTATTGTGTTTAAATTTAACTCATTGGCAGGTTATTTGAGGTTACAGTAAGAATTTATCATTTATATAAAGTGAAGTGGATTTCTTACTCACCTGCCCAGGAACTGCACCTCTCCCCGGTGGTGGTGAGGGATAGACATGTAGCGACCGATGTCACCTGCAGGTCTACTGACGGTGTAGCCTGCATACTGCACCCTGTCACACACAAAGAGAAAGAAAGAAAACTTTAAAAAAGAAAAGAAAAAGAGAGAGAGAGAGAGAGAAAGAGAGAGAGAGAGAGTACCCGGAGGAAACCCACGCAAGTACGGGGAGAACATGCAAAGTCTACACAGAAACACCTGAGCCCGAGTCTCAAACCCAGGACCTTCTTACTGTGAGCTGGGCGCGCTCACCCCTACAGCACCTCACTGTAAATTATTAGCCATAAAATACTGCAATCTAAAAACACAACTTATAGTCCTCACAATAATATAATCAGAATACAGCTACGTTTTCAGGTGATGTATCTAATCTAGAAAATATGGTAATCAGAACACGCGTCTGTTTCCAGGTGATTTACTCAGTAGAACGGACACCAATCAGAAGACAGGTGTGAATGTTGGGATTGTCCTCTTACCTGTTCCAGAGATCATCATCCTCTCCTCCCCAGCCCCAGAATGCATTGGGAAAACCATTTATTTTCTGAAACTGCTCAGTAGTGAGACCACTCACACCTCCGAAAAACTCATCGTACGGCAACCTGGAGAAGACAAACAAACAAACAAACAAATCAACAATAACAAAAAACATAAGTCAATCCAGAAGTTCAGACTGTAGAGATGAGACCTGCTACAGAAACTGTTTAAAGAAGTTCCTCACAGCAACACACACACACACACACACACACACACACACTTTCCTGAATATGACTTGGTGAACCTTTGTATGCTGTTACCAAAAATCGAGGAACTAAAAAGAAATAAATAAAATGTGTGTGTGTGAGTGTGTGAGAGAGACAGAGAGAGGTCTTCCAGTGTAAAGGCTAACCCAAACACACTCACATATAGGAGTATTTGTTGAGTTTGACGGCGAAGTGGCGCGGCATTCCACTGCAGCCGTAGTAATTCCGGTCGTTTTCCAGAATGTGATCGACGTCGTGGAAAATCATGCAGTCCCACTGCAGGTCCTTCATCGCCTCCTTAAAGCCCACGTTAAAGAGCATGGCACGGTTAAAGGGTTCGTCTCCTGCCTGACACACACACACACACACATTATACAAGTGTCATAATAGACACAATACTTTTCCCAGAATTCATATCACACACTCTTTCTTTCTTTCTGTCCCTGATGATTTTCATTCTTTCTTTCCTTCGTTCTTTCCCTGATGATTTCTTTTTGTCTGTCTCTGATGATTTTATTTCTTTCTTTATTTCCTTCTTTATTTCTGTCCCTGATGATTTTTTTCTTCCTTTCCTTCTTTCTTTCTGTCCCTGATGATTTTTTTCTTTCCTTCCTTCTTTCTTTCCCTAATGATTTCTATCTTTCTGACCATAATTTCTTTCTTTTTATCCCTGATGATTTCTTAGTTTCTTTCTTTCTTTCTGTCCCTGATGATTTCCTTATTTCTATCCTGATTTCTTTCTTTCTTTCTTTCTTTCTTTCTGTCCCTGATGATTTCCTTATTTCTATCCTGATTTCTTTCTTTCTTTCTTTCTTTCTTTCTGTCCCTGATGATTTCTTTCTTTCTTTCTTTCTGACCATAATTTTTTTTCTTTCTATCTCTGATGATTTCTTTCTTTCTTTCTGTCCCTGATTATTTTTTTCTCTTTTTTTTCTTTCTTTTCATGTGGAATTCTTTATCTGCTTGTTTTTATTTGGAAAAATAAATTGTACACAGAAATGAAAACTTTTTTCTTTTTTACCTTTTTTTTTTTTTACCTGTTCCATGACATAGAAGCCGAATTGGAGTCGTTGTCTCTGTAGCACTGGGATGAGGTGACGAAAGAGAATCGGCAGGTGCTCGTGACGGTTTCGGAAAGGCACCAAAATGGCCACCTGAGGGACGGAAAGATTGATTACTACTTCTTTACCCTACACAGTCTTTATAATACAGTCTTTTCTTTTTCCTTGTACCCATGGTAACAGTGAGAGATTAAAGGCTTCCAGATGTGTGTGTGTGTATTTCTGTGTGTGTAAAAACAGTTTATGTGGACACACTTTCCAGCGTGGGATGCAGTCGTGGGGCTTCCAGTGGCCTCCGAGGCGGATGGTGGGGTCCGATTTCAGTAGATTTTTTTCCACCCTTCTGAGAGAAATCTCACTCATATCCACCTTCAGCCCACCCTCTGAGAGAGAGAGAGAGAGAGAGAGAGAGAGAGAGAGAGGGTATTAATAACATCAATGCATGGCATTTACATATCACAAGCTAAACTGAATGCAGTGTGAAGAGGAACCTACTCATAGTGGGCAGTTTCTCAGGGCAGACATCAGTGGGCAGGTAAGTGAACCCCGCGGGCAGGTATGGAGTGGGCGGGGCAACCGTTTCACTCAGGTTAAAGTCATACATGTAGTCTACAGAGGGAGGGAGAGAGACAGCAAAAGAGAGTTGGTTAGCATGTCCGCCTCACAGCATGAAGGCCCTGGGTTCGAGTCCTGGGCTTGGCGAGGGCGTTTCTGTGTGGTGTTTCCTTGTTTTTCCCATGCTTGCACATGCACATTAGGCTAACTGTCTGTTCCAAAATGCCCATAGTTGTGAGTGTGACTATGAATGGTTGTGTGTGTTGGCCCTGCGATGGTCTGGTGAGCTGTTCAGGGTCGATTAAGCAATGAATGAATGGAAGAATGCTAATAAGCAGGCTAATGTTCACTAACCGCCGAGAAAACAATCTGCTAGCAGTTTATCCCAACATTAGAGCACGCTTTAGGAATCTTTAGTAGGATAGAATGCTCTTGTATGTCAGGCTAACTTGGACTTCCATGCTAACACTAACTTCTACACAGTTTATCTTGAAGTCTTATACCCATACACCCTCATCAACTGTAATTATACACATACACAGACATGACAACAATCCCACCACCTATTCCACCACAATGCCCACACACACACACACACACACACACACACACACACACACACACACACACACACACACTTCATGACACCATCTTTTGAAACTTTTTTTTTCTAGCTTTCTTTATATTTTAGGAGCAGCGTTTTGTTTTCTTGGATTTCTGAATCATCTCAAACAATGAGTTTTTAATTTAAGCATTATGCGCTTGGGATAAGGTCTAGTACTCTATCCTGTGTCACTAGATATTAGTAATTGGGCAGTCTGATTGGCTAACCTCCACCATCAGCACACACACACACACACACACACACACACACACACACACACACACAAAAACCTAGAAGCTGTCAGAACTTTTTTAGCGTTCATTCAAGCCTGATTTCCTGAATACAAAGATTTGGAATGAAAGTGTTTGATGGTAAAAGTATGTTGATTTATGTTGTAAGAATTTTTTAAAAGACTTTTCCCCCTAATAAAATCAATCTTTGCTGCTTTTTGTGAGGAACAGGCCTTCAGTCCATTGAGGAGAGTATGACAGACAAGGTCTCTGCACGCTGCCCCATTATCTAATGCCGCTAGCTACGTCTACTAGAAAAACAGTTTGTTAAGTCTAGACTCATTTTACAAAAAGCCACAAAATACTAAAATAAACTATTTTTTTTTGCATATTTAAGAATTGAAAACTACTGAAAGGAACTCGCCTTCAGCTAACTAGCGAGCCCCATGCTAACCAGCAAGCGCCATGCTAAACAGCTGGCTCTGTGCTAGCTGACTCTCCTGAAAAGAATTTTATGGTAATAATGTATATAATTTTTAAAGAATTTAAATAGAATGGTAAAAATGCTATACTTCTAACAATCCTGAGGAAAGAATGAAACGTTTGACGTTGGATGACTTGGCTAAAGCCTTGCGCGGCTATGAGCTCATACATGACTCATGTTCCCAAATTAACTGTTAATTTTTTATGCCACTTTGCTTAGTGTTCATGTTTATCCATGTTGCTCTGGGTTTCTGTGCTGGAATCATGACTATTAAAACCCTTTAAATCCTCTTTTTCAATATAGTTTAATAACGAGATTAATAATAACTGTAGCTGAAGGCAGAAACGGGATCCTGCCTGTAGTCGTGGTAGAGAGATCAGGTGTTACAAAAACTTAACACGATGACATAATTTTAATTTAAAAAAGGGATAAAAATTATTGATATTATATTATATATTAAATAAATTCTAAATCTGGGAGCCAGTCCCTGAATCCCTTAATGAATCTTTATTCATATTTTTTCTATGACGAGGATTACGAGTGATGTCCTGTACCTGTTCCGTTAATGCTGTAAGCACTTCGGACCACCTGCTCCAGAACCTGCGCTCCGATGTTTCTCATGTTCTCCCGGATCCGCATTCCACGAGCCTGGACCGTGAACAGATACTCGTTCACTGCAGAGAGAGAGAGAGTTACTTACAGTTACTTACAGTGTAATTACAGTTACACCTTTATTTGTTCATTACTGCTCTTATACCACAACAATTTTTATACAACAGTGACTTGGAAAATAATTTTTTTTATTTTATAGCTACAGTAATTGTTGTGGAACATCTGTAAAACAAGTTACTTCCTGTTGTCGCTACACTATAGCAACAATAACCAGTCTTTCCCTCACCAACCTCTCTTTAACTTACAAGAATAGTTTCAGCTTGAATTCTGACAGATTGAAATAAACCTGTGTGTCCTTCAGCATATCTATAAGCACACTGCTGTACGAGTCCCTGTGATAAATAATCAGGATAAGTCACACTGCCACAGGTTTAGCATATTTGGAACAGTATATCCTTTGATTGGTGTGTACTTTGCTCTTTTGTGACTTGGCCATTAAATGGAGAGAAAGAGAGAGTGTAAGAGATAGGGAGAGAGAGTGGGATAGAGGGGGGGAGTGAGAGAAAGAGAGAGAGAGAGAGAGAGAGAGAGAGAGAGAGAGGGGGAGAGAGAGAGACAGAGAGAAAGAAAGAGAGAGTCTGATAGAAGGGGGGTGAGAGGGAGAGAGAGAGAGAGAAAGAGAGAGAGAGAAAGGGAAAGAGAGGGGGAGGGAGAGAGAGAGAGAGAGAGAGAAAGAGAGAGAGAATTTGATTGACAATCCACACAGATCTGTTTCCCTCTGCAGTGAGTCACCTCTAAGGGGGGGTGGGGAGGGGGGGGGGGGTTGTACGACGACAGGAAATTAGGAATGCCGTTTCAGCTGTTTAGGTAAAATGTGTAAAGGACGAGGGCGAGTGCCGTCCCGTGTGATCTACAGTGTTAGCTCAAACACAGATCACTTTGCTGCGTAGGCACTTCAGTATTAAAACGCCATGAGGGACGAGCAGCAGCTCTGTACTTCTTCACACAACAGCAAAATGTCCTCGAAAAGACCTCTAAATGCTGCTTTTATTGCTATTTGTTTACCATGGTTTTGTTGCGGCTCATACAAAGGTATTTTTTAATTTTAATTAAATAGATTTATGAACGGAGCGTTAATAACCTCGACAAAACCCCCCTTCTCCCCAAAAACCAAAACTAACAACAGAAATAATAAAAGTATGGAAATTAATCAGGGCAGTGGTGGACTGGTGGTAGGGTGCTGGATTACTGATCCCAAGGTCGGGGGTTCAAGCCCCACTATCAGCGGGTTGTCACTGCTGTC
>JAOUQZ010000017.1:352474-364971 GCA_028564935.1 Neosilurus hyrtlii | reverse complement strand
GTTGTAAAACTGTAATTAACACTCCATCACTGTGAGGAGCGCATTAAGTCTAACACTGTTAACATTTTCACTGTGAGTTACACTGCAATACTGTTGCATGCTGACTGTAACACTAACACTGTAATATTAACACCCATACTGAGTAACGCTGTAACAGTGAGTTACATTGTCATTAACACTGTTACACAAGTGTTAATAATAAACTTACTCATGGTGTTACGGCATAAATCAGTTTTGATGATGATGATGTGTTAGTTCATGTATTAGTATATTAATATATACAGCATATCTGTTTTTAATTTCAGATGGATGATGTAATTGATGACATAATCAGTTTGGAGTCGAGTTACAGTGATGATATTCTTGGGATACCACTGGACCCCACCCTTCACATGGCCAATACGGTACCCCTGCTGTTTCACTACATTTTATTACCTTAAGACCATGCTGAAATTTTCATCTATAATAAAATACTGAAACAGTGCTCAGCTCCGCCCACAATTTAACCCCCAAATGAGTTGATAATCTGTAACTGAACTCCTTCTTCTCTCACTCAAACACACCTCGTGTTCAAGGTTAATTTATTTATGTTCAGTAAGTGGTTTGTTATGGATATGGACAGGGTGGGCAATCCAGAGGAATTTTTCGATTGGTATGTGAGAATACAGCCTGGATGGGATGCCAGTTCATCAGAGAACACCATTCTCTCTCGCGCCTTTCAAACATACACAAACACACACACTCCTAAGAGTAGTTTATCATATTCAATCCAACTGCTCGTGTGTTTATAGGACATAAGAGGAAACACACGTGGAATCCCATAGTGAGATGTGATATCTCACTCAGACGGGAGCTGTGAGGAAGTGATGTAATCCTCTGCGCTGTGGTGTCTCCCGTTTATCAGTGGAGTGTAAACATGTTTATACTGAATCAGGTGGTTGAGCAGGATGTCCATGTTTACTTTTAAACCATGCTACAGCTTTCTCTGATGGACACGTGCACACACAGAGAGAGAGGGAGAGAGAGAGATAGAGAGAGAGAGAGAATAAGATACATAAGCGACACATTAAGTGTAAAAAAGGAAAAAGTTATTATGGTGCACTTAAACATCTCATACTTCCTGTGTGACATATGGAGCAACTTTAGCGTTTACTTTCTCAGAGTGTAGCACGAGAATTAGCAACAGCAGGAGACGTCAGTGAGAAATCTGAGAAAAAAAATAAACCGAGATTCTGAGTGGAAACGAACAAAAACATCACTGACAGTTTGTAATTCTCACATTCAACTTTGAGGGAAGTTAAAAGACAGAGATAGGTGTGTGTGTGTGTGTGTGTGTGTGTGTGTGTGTGTGTGTGTTGTGTGTGTGTTTGTGTGAGACAGAGAGATCTCAAATTCACATCACCAATTTACACTTACACTCCTGCTCTCTGTGTGTCAGCCGTCATCAGGAACACGAACGCGCACACACACGCGCACACACACCACCTGGAAGACAGCCACTACGTTTCCATGCACAGTTAAGTAGAGTTACAGGGTATGAGGTTTTAGCTCAATTAGGGCATTTAACAGAATACTGTCCACCCACTTTCACCATAGTTTATATTTTTAACCTTCATACAGACCAGTTAAACTGACTGGCAGCATTCGAGAGCTAAAAATTTGGTAAACACAGTAATATAAATGATTTCTCTGTTCTGTAAAAAGTGTTTAAAGAGTCACAATTTTAAAGTGACCTTCAGATTGATTTTAAAAAGCTCTATTTTGTATTGAGTTTTATGGAGCGATTCACGGTATAGCTGTCAATTCTACAAGTGCTGTTGACTCAAAAGTCACATGGTCACAACCAGCACACATTTTCCTTCGTTTTGATGTAAAATTTATTGGTGTAGAGTGAAAATTATTAGGAAAAAAGAAAAAAAAAATAACCTTTTTCCAAGATAATCTTCTCTTTTCTCGCACTTTAGTGGTGAGATCATCCACTCTAACCCAGAACATTCCACATAATAGATATCCATTATAAAAACACAAACTGACTCAGAAATCCTTATGACACTTGATTAAAGATTAAGAGAAAATCGTGAAAGGTTTCTATGTGAGTTTCATGATTGTTTGTCGATCTCTCCCCATTCATTTCAGTGGGATTTGTTGAGTGTTTTTTGGCTAATTGTGTCACCATGGTAAAGCGAAACGCCAATAAAAGTAATCGCACACTTCACGGCACTGAGACACGTTTTGATATATACATTGCGCGGGTGCACTTTGCCGTTCTGGCCGCATTAAGTGCGACTGAAAAAGAAGAAGAAGAAAAAAGAAAGAGCCTGATTTTCGGGGTGAATAGTAATATGTGTCTGCTCTTAAGGGCAGCCACATAATAATAATAATTACTTAAATTCAAATTTGGTGGTTACAAATTATATTTACACATAAAACCTTTAATTTGATGTATTGCAATCCAGCATTTCTTGGCTAACTGAATCCAAAATGGTGGATTTTGGCCCCCATTTTGGATTTTTAACCATATTGAATTATCAGTGGTGCTTTTAGGTGATATGTTTAGATTCAGCATTAACAAAATACACTGCTCGTCCAGCTGATCAGGTCGAGGCTCAGCAACATTAATATGGCAATAATGAGCAAGTTATCACATCAATGGACCTTTTCTTCCCTGATGGCGCAGATATAAAACAGGGACTCAAATAATGGAAGAGTGGTTCAGGGAGCATGAGGAATCATTTTCACATATGTATTGGCACCCCAGAGCCCTGACCTTAACCCTATTGAAAGATTTCGGGATGTGCTGGATAAGACTTTATGGAGTGGTTCAGTTTTTCCCTCATCACTTCAAGACATTGGTGAGAAATAAACCCGACACTGGATGGAAATAAATGTTTTGTTGCTGCATGATGATTACGTGTTGAGAGCAAGGCTAAATGTGGGGATGAGTGGGTTTACAGGGGGAAAGTTAAAAAAAAATCTCATTTTGGAAATATTTCTCCATATTTTGAAGGTGTTCCCAAAGAAAAGCAGGGTCATCAACCCCACTCCAACACACTTCTAGGGTTGTGTCTTAGATCACTCAGCTACGCAAAATTGTGTGTTTGTTTGTTTTGACCTTGTAGATGTCACTGTCAGTGAATCTGATGGATGTTTATAATAATCAGAGTTTGGCTCCACCCACTGTATCCATCAGTACTTCCTGTCCAGAGAACATGCCCAAGATCAAAAGGGAGTTCTATGGTAAGCATGTGTGTGCACAACACACACACACACACACACACACACACACACACACACACACAAAGAACTCACCTCATAAGTAGAGACTTATGTGATGAATGAAATGACAGTTTTAATGAGAACTTCATTGGTTTTGCTTCCTCTCTCAGAGACCGATGCTCGTGCTCTTGCAAAGGAAAGACAGAAAAAAGACAACCACAATCTGAGTGAGTTCCTCAACACCATATTTTATAAACCAGCCAGATGTCAGTAGATGGGATTTAGTAGATTAGGGTCCAATCTCTCAGTTTATTTCTTGTACTTGCAGTTGAACGGAGACGGCGCTTCAACATCAATGACCGCATTAAAGAGCTCGGAACTCTTATCCCTAAATCTAATGACCCGTACGTCCATCACCACACCACTGTTACTGCACTGCAATATCAGAACTGCTGCCATTAGCTCTGTGTGTGTGTGTGTGTGTGTGTGTCCAGGGACATGCGCTGGAACAAAGGCACAATTCTGAAGGCGTCAGTGGACTACATCAGGAAGCTGCAGAGGGATCAGCAACATGTTAAAGAGCTGGAGACCCGGCAAAAGAACCTGGAGATTGCTAACCGCCACCTGATGCTGAGGATAAAGGTCCAAATCATCATCATCATCATCATCATCAAGGCAAGCAAGGCTCAGTGTTATATTAAATAAAGAGTACTGATTAGCATGTTGTCTGTTTTCTTTCCTAACGCAGGAGTTGGAGATGCAAGCCCGAGCTCATGAACACATCCCCTCACCTCTCTGCTCTCCAGAACATTCAGCTCATCCAGTCAAACAGGACCTGATGCTGCGTGACCAGGACACAGCCACAAAAGGCAACATCATGACCTCTGAACCTAGGGGCTTTGGAATTATGGCTGAGACAACAGGTGCCAAACTGGAGGACATGCTGATAGAGGAAGCAGCGTCGCCATTAACAAACCTTTCCCCAAAGAACAGCAGCAGTAAGAGTAGCATTGGCAGGCAGGAAAATAAATGCACATGCTAGCACTTCCTGGTATGACATCAGTGAATTGTGATTTTATTTTATTTTATTATATTATTGTTGTTGTTGAAGGAACAGCACTTTCCGATAGCTTTTTTTTTTACAACCCCAATTCCAATGTAAATAAAACATACTGCAATGACTTGCAAATCTCAAACTCATATTTCATTCACAGTAGAACATCCTCGGAATCTTTTCGATGGTATTCCATCCTGTAGATGATGCGATTTAAAGTTTTGCTTTTTCAAAAACATCAAAAAAATCAAAGTGATTTTTGCCTTTTGCTTTACTTTAAGATGTATTACTGTCATCAAATTCAAATTAAGTTAATATTTGTGATCTTTTTTATCATAATAAGTAGGAAATTTGACTTTCTGAGATATTGATATATTTGGAAAAGGAATCTGCTTTAAAATGAGGTGTAACATGATTACAAGATAAAAATTAAGTTGAGTTACATCACTTTGTATGTCACTAATCAGGAAATGCTACTTTGAGAAAATAGCAATTACAGAGTCTATAAATATAGAATTTCTATAAAATAACTAGTTTCTGAATGCCTGCACATGAAACTCCCTAACATCTATACACTAATCCGGCTCTCGAGCAATCAGTTCAATCATACTACTGTCTTCCTAACAACAAATCAGTTCTGTTTACACCGAGTCATGTCTGTTTTGAGTCTGTTTCTCATTGGTTTAGTGTTATATGATTAGGGGAATCCTTCTGGGACTCTGTAAGTAAGGAGAGTATTCTGGTAGTGAATATGGATAATAAGAAAATACCCTGAGCAACCACAAAAGCGGTTTGAAAATCAGCAAAATAAGTGAATATTTCCATTGTTTTACATCTTGGACATTGAGCCCTTTCTTAAACCAGTATTTTAGCACAAATAGATTGTTTATGGAGATTATGCTTTGAAAGATGTATTTTTGGTGATATCGCATTTTTGTCCAGATACGCAATTTTCAACTTTCTTTGGCTCTTATTCAAAACACCACCTTGCAACTTAATCCGTATTATGCTGGAGCGAGCGGGTCACATTTTTCATGCAATAATAAAAAGTCTCACTTTCAACATTTGAGATGTTTTCAATGTTCTGTTAGGATTAACATGTGGTTTTATGAGATTTGGAAATTATTGCATTGTTTTTATTTACATTTCACACAGCACCCCAACCTTTTTGGGGTCGTATATTGAACTCTGTATTGTTGTGAGCACTTTTTTAAGTTTATTTTGTTCTAAAATAAGTAAGATTAATCAGTTTCCAGTTTGTAATTATTTTTGAATGTGAGTGATTAACAGCCTCATCGACGTGTTTGTTAACGTAGCTTTACATAAACACTGAAATTAGATAAACTCATTATCATCCTCAGCACAGACCCTCATAGTCACACTGCACTTTAACATTGTTTATATATACACTAGATTAGGCACTGCAGAGAAAAAGGACTTCCACAGCCATGAATTTGGTGGAATGTAAACATTTAGAGAATTTTTAAAAATATATGTATGTAGAATTAAATATTTCATCCTGTTTATAGTGATTTTATCAGGATTGCTCCTGACAGCAGAATTAATGCTTTAAAGACAATCTGATTGTACAGATATAATAAATAAAATAAATAAAGTTTATTTATGTATTTAATTATGAATGTAAACATCTCATTAAAGCCAGGGGGCAGGACTACATAAAATCATTTCTGATTGATGTGTTGAGTCAAATCACTTCCCAGACACCCAGACACACACACACACACACACACACACACACACACACACACACACAAAATAGTATCTTAACATTCATTTAAAATTTGAAATAAATGTAAAAGTTCTGTAATTAATTATTATAATTTGGTGATCTTATGGTGCTGTTTTTTTATGTTCTATATTACCTTAGTTGCTAACTGTAAATAACAAATTTAGTGTTTATTCAATTATGTCAAAACATTCAATGATGAAGGGAAACAGATACATCTCTGAAATTTTAATATGTTTCTAATTAGAGGAGTTTCTTTATAGCAAGGAAAAAATAAACTTCATGCATCCAGTCCCTTTTGAGCTGCAGTGGTCCAAAACAAGTAAAAATGGCATTTTTTAAGTTCTATGGTCATTTCTTAGGCATTCCTTTCCTTATGTACACCAGTGTAACTTTCAGCATCTTAAGATTTACGGTAACTGCTTGTACAGAAAATGATAGATGGATGGATGGATGGATAGATAGATAGATAGTAAGATAGGGGGGGGGGCTTACACTTCAGTTTAAAACGTGAAAAAACAAACAGAAATCATTATTAGGGTCTTATTATTTCTAAATACAATAATAGTTACAGCCTCTTTCACATTAAAGCCTGGTTTTGGTGTGGTTTAATGTGCAGAAATAAATGTAGGCAAAACAAAAAATTAAATAAATAAAAATATATAATAAAATATAATATATATATATAATAAAAAAAAATATTATTGGGTAAAAGTTTACATTTATTATCTAGAAAAATATTTGGAGTACAGTTCCAATGTTTGACATGGTTGCATTGTTTAGACAAGGGTATTCATACGAATTTTTTGAAGAAAATTCTTTACATGAAATGGAAGACACTAAACAAGTTGCCATGAAATTATCGTTTTCCTTCAATACAAGCCGACTACAGCAAGACTGTTATGGCTTGATGTCTCTTGCATTTAAAGGTTAACTTCACACAAGCTTCATGGGGTCAATTTAATTCAATTCAGTTTTATCTGTACAGTGCTTTTTATCATTGGCATTGTCACAAAGCAGCTTTAAATAGTAAAACACATTTAGTAAAGAATTTTAAATTATGATTCTAAACATTTCTCTATAAACCCTAAACATCCCTAATGAACAAGCCTTTGGTGACGGAGGCAAGGAAAATCTGTCACACGACTCGAGGAAGAAGCCTTGAGAGGAACCAGACTCCAAAGGGAAACCCGTCCTTAGTTGGGCAAAACCAGAAAGAAACAAAAAAAAATGGTGGAGTCCCTATTTCATATGATCTTACTTGGAATCTCCGTTGTGATTCCACTGTAAAAAAAAAAATACACAATCTGAAAAAAACATGCAGCGTAGGGACTGACGAACTGGTTGTAATATATTGCAGGCTCGTCAGGTCCGTTTTAGAGTAAGCCAGTCCTGTACGGGATTCCCTCCCAGACAACCTTGCTGACCACTGCCCAGCCTGCCTTATCTCCAACAGATATAACAGTCCACATATTGAACCATGAAACTGTATCCAGGATGGTTAATAAAAAAATTTATTTAATACATTTGTAAATGTCAGATATTAGTATCAGAGCTTAACTGTGTGTGACTATATGTAACATTATATGATTTGGAGTGCTGTGAGGTGAAAAACATAATGAATGATACTGTGGACTAAAAACAGCAATATATATATATATTATATGGTATGTGAAAAAAATAAATGGACTATATATGGAATATATATATATATATATATATTCTTAATAATGATTTAAAGAACTTCATATTTAGATATAATTACAAAAATTTAAATTTCAAAACATTCTGCAACATGACAAATGCTACCAATTGCAGGTGCAAATTTTATTTATTTATTTTTCAAAAACTGTTTCTGCTTCAAGTAACGAAACACATGCTAATGCTAAATTTTAACACTAAACACCAACATTTTCATTCATTTAATTATCCATGTTAGCATTTAGCATCTGTCACAAATACACGTCTAGCTCTAGAGTAAGTAATCCGGGATATTCACAGCAGTAACACCACATTCTAGCATTCAGCGCCTTCATCAAAATTTATTTATGCTGAAAATCATAGTCATCATTCCTCTGTGCACCTGATGCAAATTACAGTCAGTTCTTGAGACTTTGAGAACCATTTGCATTACCATTGGCTTAAAGAAAGCTTTATGCGAACAATACTACTTTGAGTTTAATGGGTGGAGCTTGAGTCGGTGTGCCCGGTCTTCTGGCCTGAATAGGGCAGCGGAAAGCCCTGAAGATCAGGTGGGTGGTGCAGGGTGGAGTTGGCGCCACAGTCAATGTAGCGATACGCCTCCAGTGTATTCTGTGCACTGCGAACCACGTAGGACGTTTTTACAGACGTTCTGTAGCAGAATATATAAATACACACAAACACACATTCATCCAGGGAACTTAACAATTTACTACTGTGTGAAGAGAGTGCGATGAGGCTATCATGCGACTATCTGAATTATCACTGTAAGGTTTGCTATGAACCATGTGAAAAGTAAAATCAGAGACTCACTGAGTAAACACTACAATGTTGTGAACCTTAATGCTCGCCATGGTACAGAAAGCACTGTGAAAAGAAGAGTACACACACACAGGCATGATCTCAGTGTTAAGTATGAATCAGGTATTATATGTGAATTCACTAGAAATGTAAAAATAACTCACTACACATAGGAGAGCAAACCACTAATCTCCACACTCACAGTGAAGTTCATCTGCGCGCACACACACACACACACACACACACACAGTCACTATCCAAAATATAATCACTACAGGTGATCCATACATGTCTCTGAATTACCTTGCTCCACCCCGTACCTATCTGGAACTGACCCCACCTCTAAACTGGTCTCTGACTGACTCCTCCCCATTGCTGCCTTTAACTGACTCTGCCCCGCACCTGTCGCTGGCTCAGGGGTTGGATGCTGATGATGTTGTCGAGCTGCTGAGTGCCGATGACCGTCTTCATGTAGAGAACCTGACTGCTCACACTGTCCACCAACACGGTGAAAAAGTTCCCATTGTTAAAGTTCAGGGCACTCTGAGAGCGCACACACACATACACACACACACAAAAAATCCACAGACCCTCTGAGAGTCAATGAGATAATGTAAATTAGTAAACAGTACACTACACAAAAAAATTGCATCAACTGGTTGGTAATCTTGGGTTAATAAGCAATTATTGAATGAGGTAAAGTGTGATATGGAGAATTATTCAGTCGAGGGGGTGTTATCCACTTTAATCCAGTCAAATTATTTTCTTGCTTGCTAGCTAGTTAGCATCAGTCACCTATATGAGGTTAGCATGCTATTCATCTAGTGCCAGTTCTGATTCATCCTAGAAACCAAAAGCAAGAAAATATGAAATTAAAGTATTTGATGGTAAGAACTTATTTATTACTTTTTGCGATGATCAGAAGTTTTGAAAGCGGGCAGCCATTTTGTCTGGGATGACAAGCAGAGGAGAAACACAGATATCATAAGACAGATTATGGTTAATGGTTATGGTAGGTTATGGCCTACGGCAGAAGGCTATGCTGTGTCAGAAGCAGTGCAGTGCTGAGCAGTATAATTTAAAAATTTACTAAATACTTATGCTGTTATAGTCCTCTAGCTCTAGCTCTATGTTTACAATGACATAAATATCAAAAAAGTCAAATCAAGCTTCAGGGCATCAGTACTTCGGCAACCTGCAGCATGGTGCAGCCAATCTATTTTACATAATATCTATGAGGAGGGACACTGGCATTTGCCAGTCATGCCAGTTATCTGATACAATGCAATATCAAGAATTATTTGACTACAAAATTCAGCAGCAAGAGTCCTTACTAGATCCAGAAGACATGAACATATCACTCCTATCTTAGCTACCCTGCATGGGCTCCCAATTAAATTTTGCACTGAATATAAAATATTATTTTTAACCTTTAAAGCCCTTAATGGCCTTGTGCCACATTATCTCAGGAAACTTCTTGTTGTTTCTGTTCCACCACACCCACTTAGAACAAAAAAAATGCAGGCAACTTACTGATACCTTAAATAATGAATTTACTGCAGGGGGCAGAGCCTTCTCCTACAGAGCCCCACAGTATGGACCAGCCATCCAGTCAATGTCTGGGACTCAGACACGGTCTGTGTGTTTACAGTTTTTTGCAAGGATTTTCCTTTAGGTTGTTTGTTAGAATCTAAATCTACATCCAGATTTCTGCCAGACTTTATTGTCATACTGCTTACCGTTAAATAACAGAAATAAAAGTAAATTTTAATAAAGAATGATTTTTCCAGACAAAGCCTGAATGTCTTAACCACAATCTTCTGTGTGTGCACGTGTGCGTGTACACATATATACTCACAGTCATTTTAATGAGCACACGGCTGGTATCGTGATCGAAATAGATAATAACAGAGCGAATTCCTCCATCTTCCACCAGCACGGGCCGAGGGAACATGAAGAAGGTGACGAGGGAGCAGACAAACAGACACACAATCACAGACAGACCCACATACTGCTTCCTGTACACAAACACATACACCACTTTAAGAGGACCCTGTACAGTAACTCATGTATGATCAATGACTTTTCGTCACTGAACACTGTACTGTGGTTTAAAATCTTTATTTTTATCACAACGCTGTTCTTTATCTACTGACCGTAAACATGTGAAGCAGTGTGAACACACACACTCATGACATTAATAATAAGAGAGGCACTGCCTTAATGTCAACATTAACATGTGATCCTTATGGAGATTACATGCTGTGACCAAGGCTAAATGCATTCCATGAAAATAATAAGAGTGTGTGATTTTTTTTTTTTTGGTGTACATCTTTGGAAAAATGAAGAGAATACTGTAAAATGATCCCTCTCATGTTACGACTGATAATTGTGTGTTTGAGGAGCATAAACACAGTTCTTTCATTAAAAAAAATGAACTGTGAGATCGACAATCTTCTAAAACACTGAAACTGAGATCGAAAAGGATTCATCTTTTTTAAATCCATGAAACGACTTACATCTTTAATTTGATCAACACAACATTTTCATAACTCTGAGTGGTGTGTGTGTGTGCGTGTGTGTCTCACGTCCTTTGAGGCTGCAGTCTCTGGTCACTGTACGGAATCAATGCCACCAGCTCATTCAGCTGATCTATAAAAATCATAAGAAAAAAAAAATCAGAATCAGTTTTTACATGCGTGATGTCATCAGTGAGATTGACAGGTCTTCAGCAGAGTGTGCTGGACTCTGGTTGTTATGATTGTCACTTAAACCACTCACCAATGTTGAAAGGTTAGGATATGGTTAGGGGATGTCATTAGACTGCTCTCTAATCTCTTGTGATGTGTGGCTTTTCATCCAAGCTGAACACACACACTGTTATTTACAATGAACTGAACTTCAAAACATCCCCCATTGCTCCTGTACTTGCCATAATGGACCAAGAACTGTAGTGATCTTTTCATTTCTGCATGACTTAAACTCCCATCAGTTCAACTATCATCCAAATATGATTATCATTGATCCTATTTTGCTTGTCGTCCTTTCCATCCTCGCTGATCTGGACACGAGTAAGGGGAATTAGGTGCATCTGCTGGGCACTGATTTCAGTTTGGAATAAAATCAATGTCCCCACAGGCTGGTTATAAGCTCAGGGACCTGGGTTCAGCTCCTCTCTTTGCTCATGGAGCCAAAGCTTCCTGAATAACTGGGATAAAGAAGGCATGACTGAGTGCCTCTTCCAGGTAATGTTGATGAGTGTCACCTGTGTGTAAGTATTAGTAAGAGGGTACCTGACCCCCACCCAATGGTACGGGCCGGGTTCGGAACTTCAGACAGATATTTATGATCATTAGGTCGGGCTCGGTCACATCAGTGCCATAAGGCATTGGACATTTTAAATTTAAAACTTTATTATGTAGGTAGCCAATGGGCCTGTTTCACTGTTGAGGCAAAGGTTCGTTTTTGTCATTAAAATAAATTTAAAATATTACCCAACACCTATCTTCCTGTGTTTGTGTGTTAACGTTAATTTCCCCTTGTGTGCTGATGCCTTGCTACAGTTGCTTAATAAAAGTGGGCTTTACACACAAACAAACGTATATGCATCATTAGTATGAAAAAAAAGATTTTAGCTGTGTTGGGCTCGGGTCAGGCTCAGACATGAATATCTTAACGGCTGTTGGGCACGGGTCGGGTTCGGTTACTGCTCTGTCGGACACGGACCGGGCTCGGACAGAAAAATGCAGCCCGATCCGCACTCTAGTAATTATCAGCACCTACTTAAGTGTGTTCTTAGTAACTGGAGAGAGATGCCAGTGGTCAGGTGTGTGTATGTGTGTGTGTGCATTAGCCTACAGTGATCTACAGCAGCTAAAGATCAGAGTAAAAAGTGATCAGTCAGAGTGATTTTTCCACCTGTCGAAGTAGGAGATGTGTCTGAGTCTGAGGTTCTGAACCAGAGATGTGTTACGTACC
>JAOUQZ010000017.1:267450-278418 GCA_028564935.1 Neosilurus hyrtlii | reverse complement strand
ACACACTCTCTCTCTCTCTCTCTCTATCTCTCTCTCTCTCTCTCTCTCTCTCTCTCTCTCTCTCTGCTAGCATAAAAATGTGCTGTAATTAGATGACAAAATGTTTATTAGTGTGAATGTACCCGAATTTAAGGAATACAAGAGAACAACAAATCTTAAAACAACAACAAAAAAATGTAATTTAATTAAAATTTTATGTAAAATATGTCCACTGCCTTTAAATTAATAGTGTTTTATTTAATTATATTGAAATGCATACTACTGAATTGAAATATTAATTATATTATTATTTATTTATTCTCTCTCTCTCCTTCTCTCTGTGTGTGTTGGAATAATAATGGTGATGATGATGATGACGATGAAGAAGGAGTCCTGTACCCCTCTAAACCTCTGAGTAGTTGGATCCATTTATTGTGATAGCTGTTATTTATTTAGTTAGTTATTTAGTTGCTTGTTTGTTTGTTTGCTTGTTTGTTTGTTTATTGATTGATTGATTAATGGATTGATTGATTGATTGATTATGATGTATTTTTACTCAATCAATTTTTTTATTGCTTTGTTGCAAATTCTACTTTTGGTTTCTTAAAAAAAAATTCAGGATTAAAGAACGCTGGTTCTCTTTTTCCTTTAATCTGCCCCCCCATTCCTCCGGTTCTGCTGAGCTGGTTCTACAGCAGAGGATTCTGTAGTTATGTAGGACAATGTAAAGCCAGGTGTATCTTTCTTTCTCTCTCTGTCTCTGTTTGCTGAAAGATCTAATAATAGATCTCTCTCTCTCTCTCTCTCTCTCTCTCTCTCTCTCTCTCTCTCTCTCTCTCTCTCTCTATATTGCTGTCTCTCTCTCTCTCTCTTGCTGTCTCGCTCACACACTCTCTCTCTGTCTGTCTGTCTCAACCCACACTAACATTTTTCCTCTGCCTCCATAGAGGGGGATAAACAACCTCTCATTCTTTTAGTTTCATTCTTACACCTCTCTCTTTCTCTCACTCTCTCTCTCTCTATTTGAGAAACCATTCCTGTTCTCACCATCCATCAGCTCTTGGCTTCACATCGGAGCTTCCCGAGCGAGTCCCACCCCCCTTCCTCATGTCCTTCCATTCACACAGCACATGCCCTTAGTTTTTTTTTTTTTTGTAGGCCCCCCTCCTTTCATCACACGCTCCTCATGAGCAGGACAGAGTAGAGCTGAGAAGGAAGGAAAGAAAGAGTGTGTAAGTGTGAGAGAGAGATTGAGAGAGAGAGAGAGAGAGATCTGGAGAGCAGAAATGGCATGTGTGAGTTACGGGTCTGATTTCGAAGCTGGCCGTCGTCTGCGGTCCAGCATGGATTTCTGCGGGACTGTGTGTTAGCCAGAGGGAAGGATGTGGTGTTTGCAGTGTAACTCAGAGAAGACCCAGTCTCTTCTGGAGCTGGAGCTGGACGGATGGTAAGGCACTATGTGTTTGATTAGTGCTCATATTAAGAGACGTTTCCTACAGTGTGTACAGTGCTGCGCTCTCTTCCCAAAACTAACCAAGCATTCAAACACAGGGGACGTTGTTGTGGGAATATCTGGAAATAGATCGGTTTTGTCCTGAGTAGGGAGAGAAGAGAGAGCTCCATTCGGTGCACAGTCTGAGTAGTCGGTGCATTATCTCTTCGGTACTATTCGGATGGGATCAGTTTTCCAGTCATGTGTGTGTTAAGTAGCGTTCCTGAAGGTCTTTTGTGATAAATCTAATTCTCAAAACATAAGTGTTCTCCATACAGATGAGCGTGTCTAACACTAAAACGAAATATCCCACACATACCTTCATCATATTGTCTATTTTAATACACACTGATTGATTTGGTCCGGGTTATGAATGTTTGATGAAGGGGGAAGGCCATCTTTGATTATAAGTAGGTCACATGACCAAAATGTCTCTTCTCAGACACGACCTTTTAAAAGGTGTCTATATTCCACATTTTAACCTTTGAATTTCATTAAGCATGAGTACTTCCTGGAGTGTCTGTCCACTGAATTAAAAGTTTAGACTGGATTTTATTACCTCCAATTATTTCTACTGATCAGATTACAGATTGACTGGCACGATGAATTTATCCCAAAGATACTAACTATGCGAATGATTATTTATTACATCTCCGCATGGAAAACTAATCACATCTGAACGTGGCTACAGCTTTTTATAACGAAAGTTTTATTGAGTAAGAAATATTTGCACCCTCACCTGCCGTGATGTCACTTCCTCCTGGTTTGGACGGACAGTTGAGAATGCCATGGAGGTTTACGTTGTTCACTTAAACTATTTGACTAAACACGTTTTATGTTCTCCCATTCGAGGAGAGGTGTCTATCCATATTTAAAAAGAAGTGAATTATGACAGCGTAACGAAGCATCATCATGATGCACAAACGCCACAGTTTATTGGTTGAATAGAGAAAGTTTCAGAAAAGATTTTGTACTTTACTGCACTTTATTTATGGAATCTGACGCTGTATAAATCCGTCTCTTCCTTCCTGTGGTGATATGCTCGATGACAGGACATGAAGGAGTATATTAGAGCTTAAAAATCTGTAAGATGCAAAGCTGCAGTAAGTTCTCCTCCAACCTAATAACCTCCAGTCAGATTTGCATTTAGCCGACCTCTACGCACGAGCTGCGTTTTTTAAAGTCTTGCGGTGATATATTGGACACAACAGTGTCACATTTCACCCGCACAGACCAGATCAGGAAACAGCTTGCAGAAGGGAACTCTCGTACTTCCTCAAGTACAAATGGGCACTAAACTTACTCCAGAACAACAAGCAGCGATGCGTCCTCACCCCAAATCCAGGACTGATCATAAACACCAGATGATTTAAACATTCCTGTACACACCATGATTCTTTTTTATTTTAATTTTTTTTGCCTGATGATTGCATAATGTCTGGCTGTCATGCTTTGGCCTGCCGGTTGCACCACCGCTTTTTGCCAACTACGTTACACCATGCTGTCTCTCACCAGCTGGTCATGGCTAGCATTGAAACGGAGCAGTTGTGTTGTTGTGTTAGCGGTTGTGGTGGTTTCAGTCACAAGGCCATTATGACTCACATCTTTACTAAAAACATTTAGATATTATTCATGTGCTGGAGAAGGTTCTGGAATATGGGAGTCATTTCTATCCCTTCATACACAGACAAAAAAAGAACCAATAATGTAAGTAAACACTCCAGGGTCGAATTACATCCGGTACTTTAAACAGCAGGTTTTAAAGGTACACTAAGCTTAACACTAACCGGTCCCACTCCATGTTATAAAGTTTTATATTGAGAAGAAGAACCCAGGAGGAGAAGGTTACTCTGTGGTTCTTCATAACACCTTTTAGACTGAACCTTTTTTTCTCAATGACGGAAGTTAAAGGTTCAGATGTTCTTCGTAAGGTTCTACATCAAACACTAGCAGATTTTACCCAATGATTCATGATTCTACCTCGTGAGTTTTTGGTAATGCCCCAGTGACCGGGCATTTTTATTCCAATGACCTGAAAGTACTACTCAAACCCTCTAACCATAGGGTGGCACCCTGATGACCTGTGGATTTCCCCCCAATGATTCTAGACTACTGCCTCAGTAACTACAGAGCATCATGCCACTTACTGCAAATTTTTTATTCCAATGATTTGTAGTACCGCTTTTATAACTTGATGGTTCCCAACATGACATCCTAATGACTAGAGGGTTCCATCCTAATGACTAGAGGGTGCCACCAGTGACTAGTGGGCTCCACCCCAGTGGCTAGAAAGTTACCACAGTGATGACCAAAGGGTTCCAGCCCAGTAACTATATGGTTCCACCGCAGCGACTAGAAGGGTCCACCCCAGTACTTAGGGGGTTCTACTCTAGTGACCAGAGGGTTCTACCCCAGTGCTTACAGGGTCCTACCCCAGAGACTAGAGGGTTCTATGCCAGTGACTAAATAGTCCGAAGATTATAGGGATCCACCCCAGTGACTAGTGGGTTCCGCCTCTCCAGATTATGTCGTGAAGTATACGATTCTGTATTTTTTTAACATGTAAACTAAAACCAAATATCTGTTCTTTTATCCACCAGCTTGTACATGCAGCATTTCTATTTCACAAGAAGTTCGATGTTGAGCCCCATTATATAGGGGGTAGCCGTAGCCTAATGGTTAGAGAAGCGGCTTTGGGACCGGAAGGTCGCTGGTTTGATTCCCGAAACAGCAGGAAAAATGTGTGGTGGTGGTGGGGGAGTGAGCTGCACCTTCCTTTCCTTCACCTTCATGGCTGAGGTGCCCTTGAGCAAGGCACCTAACCACCAACTACTCTCTGGGTGCCCCCCAATGTGTATGGCAGCCCACTGCTCCAAGTATGTGTGCTCACTTTGGATGGGTTAAATGCAGAGCTACTAATGTCCCTTGTAGGACTTACACAGTATATCAAAATAAAAACAATCACAAGAAGCATCAACTATTCAATGAAATTTCCAAAAGTTTTAGAGATGGTAAAAGTTCCTGTTGTGTTAATCAGTGTGAAGTTGGAAAAATATTTTTTTATCCTTTAAAAAGTGAACAAAAGTTAGATCAGATGTTCCGATGTTGTAATCTTTTCCGAATGAGTTAGTGTGTCTGTGTGTATGCTGAATGATAGTACTTAGCAGATGTCTTGCATTAAAGTTGTATCTGGTTCGTAGTCGAGCATCACTTCAGCGTATATATTTTTTTGAGGAACATGCGGAGAACCACTTACAGATCCTGACATGCTGGAGGGTGATTACATACACACACACACACACACACACACACACACACACACACACACACACGCGTGCAAAGAGCTCAGGTCTGCTGTTCATTAACAGGTTGGATTCCCAGAACTCCCATGGACTTATCCCCCCTTCCATCAATCCCTGCTTATTCATCCGACTGGGAATGTTGGAAAGATTCCCGAAGTTAACCCAAAGTTCTGCTTGTTAGGATGCCTGTACGGAGTGCTCATATTCAGGAGGAAGGTAGAGGAAGAGTTGGAGGAATGTTTAAGAGTTTGTTCAGCTGGATAAACCCGATCCTGGCCTCTATTGGCCTCTGCGTTCTCCCTCCGTCCCATCAGGAAGCAAACGTTCCACCGAGCAAGGCACCTCAACCTTCCACCTCCACACCGGCAACTAAATCAACCCCCTGGTTTTCTGCTAACACATGGCCTTCCCAACATTCCAATCATGTTAATCATTCCGGTGGATTTATTGCACTCATACAGCGCTCTGACTTGTGAGAGTTAAGTATTCCCAGACTCGCTCATCAGAGGTGACGACCTGAAATAAAGTGGCGTTTATTGGCAGTCCTGCCTCCAGCGTTGGCTCCGAAATGGAAATTCCTGCAGGCTTTCCTGTTATTTATCCTAATCACATAAACTTCTAAAGTTCTACTTTGCTTCGTGTAATTTTCATTTATTTGTTGTGTGTTTGTAGTGGTCAGATTCTTCTGAAAGGAGTTTAATGCCATGCACCGGGAGACGTAATAAAATAAATTATAAATTCCTTTTTTTATTACATCATATGATGCAAATGTGGTTAGTGATTCACTTCAGTTCATAAAGAACAGGATTTTCTAAGGTGTGGATTCTGAGGCGTATAAAAGCTTTGCAGCTGTTAAGTTCGATAATGTGACATCAGGAGTGTTGAGAATCCTGATTTGAAGTTATTAAAAGCCCTATGCATGTGTGTGTGCATGTGTGAGAGAGAGAGAGAGAGAGAGAGAGAGGTGTAATCTCAGACTTCACATCCTCCATCACATCCTCAAACAGCTGTTCTTTTGGAAATGTTCTCTTCCCCGAACTTGGCGTGGTCCGAAGGTGAACCGGCCTTTAGGGAACAACGCCGCACTCTGTGAGGGGCTTCAAGGTTCGAAGAATTTCAGCACATTTCCTGCAGTGAGAAAAGAACAGAATGTTTGCGTACATAGACCTCACAGAGAATAAACGTATAAAAGCAGGTGTTTACATTTTTTAAGTAAACATTTAATTATGCAGCTATAAAACAGACGCAAGAGCAAATCCAGAGACATTCAGACCTGAATATTTATTTACCTTCCCTCACAGTAAAAACAAATAAATAAATAAACAAATCAACAAAGAATTTCCTTTCCTTACACTTTTCTGAAGCGTTGTTATCGTATCTGCACTTCATCGCCAGAGACTTCAGATCTCTTCTTCTGAAACAAAAAACAAAGCTTTTATTAAAGTACCATTTTTTCCAGAAGGTGCTGAGTTCTGGATTGTCAATGGTCAAAAGGTGCTGAGTTCTAGATCACGATTGGTCAGAAGGTGCTGATATCTGGACTGTGATTGGTCAAAAGGTGGCGAGTTCTGGATTGTGATTGGTCAGAAGGTGCTGAATTCTGGATTGTGATTGGTCAGAACGTGCTGAATTCTGGATTATGATTGGTCAAGTGATTTATGTTGTGTAAAAGCAGCTCTGATAGTAGAGTAGTGCAGGTTTATATTATTATTTTTATTAGTTTTTAATTTTTATTATCATTATTATTATTATTATTAAGAGTTTTATATATTGCACTTAATAATAAACAGATTAAAATTGGTATAAATGTGTGTCTGTAACTTAAATGAATGTTTATTCCTGCAATGATATAATGGAGAACAGGAACTAAATTGAAACTAATACAAGCATTTAATGTAAATATAAACAAATAAAGTGTTTTAATAAATAAAAATTCGAGATCCGCACACGGTTGGACTGAACGTAAACAGCGTGTTGTGTTCTTTCACACTTAGTGTGAAGTCGGTCGTATCCTCATACTCTCAGCGCCGCCGTTTTATTTCCATGTTGTTAAATTGAGATTCTTTCTGATTGGTTGCGTCCCAGCAGCCCTTAATGCTTCACTACATTGGTGCGTTTGAATAAATTCAAATTGACGTGTATTTGGAAAACGGTTCGTCTTTTATAATTTGGTTCCTGTCTGTTCTCTTTCTGAGAAAACGCTGTTCTGTATTCTACAATGTACAATGTAAGTGCATCCGAACCATCGGTGAAAATCCATACGTCTCTCTCTCTCTCTCAGTCTCTCTCTCTCAGTCTCTCTCTCTCTCAGTCTCTCTCTCTCAGTCTCTCTCTCTCAGTCTCTCTCTTTCTCAGTCTCTCTATTTATCTCTCTCTCAGTCTCTCTCTTTATCTCTCTCTCAGTCTCTCTCTTTCAGTCTCTCTCTCAGTCTCTCTCTCTGTCTCGCAGTCTCTCTCTCGCTCTCTCTCTGTCTCTCTCTCTGTCTCTCTCTCTCTCAGTCTCTCACTCTCTCTCTCAGTCTCTCTGTCTCTCTCTCACTCTCTCAGTCTCTCTCGGTCTCTCTCACTCGCCCTCATTCTCTCTGTCTCTCTCTCAGTCTTTCTCTCTCTCTCTCTTTTAGTCTCTCTCACTCTCTCTGTCTCTCTCTCAGTCTCTCTTTCTTTCTCTCTCAGTCTCTCTCAGTCCCTCAGTCTCTCAGTCTCTCTCTCTCTTAGTCTCTCTCACTCTCTCTCTCAGTATCTCTCACTCTCTCTGTCTCTCTCTCTCTCTGTGTCTCTCTCAGTCTCTCTCTCCCAGTCTCTCTCACTCTCTCTCTCTCTCAGTCTCACTGTCTCTCTCAGTCTCTCTCACTCTCTCTCTGTCTCTCTCTCAGTCTCTCTCTCAGTCTCTCTTTCTCTCTCAGTCTCTCTCTCAGTCTCTCTGTCTCTTTCAGTCTCTCTCACTCTCTCTGTCTCTCTCACCCTCTCTCTCTCTCAGTCTCTCTCACTCTCTGTCTCTCTCTCTCAGTCTCTGGCTCTCTCTCAGTCTCTCTCTCTCTCTCTCTTTCTCACTCTGTCTTTCTCTCAGTCTCTCTTTCTCTCTCTCTTTCACTCTCTCTCTGCTGCGTGCATGTTTTACATAACACCGACCTGTGAGCCGCATCTCCTTGGTGTTCTATAAACACTGTGTGGAATCATCACAGAAAACTGCACACTGTGTTTAGAAAACGATGGTTGGTGCCGTTTCCATCGATTCTGAAATCCAACCTAGTGCAGTTTCAGTCACACACCGTTCTCCCGATTTATTTCCTTCTCTCCCTCCACCTCTTTCTTTCACAGTGAAAAATTCCTTCTGATCGATGTCCCGTCCCCATACGCCACGTTCACGCTTCACAAAACAGCAGTCCAGTAGATTCACCTGTAATTTCTTTCTTTCTTTGTTAACTTCTTTAGCGAGTGCACTACAGAGGTAAAGATGTGTGGCATGTCGTCATGCTGGAATGATGGCAAACGTATTTAATTTTTAGGATTTGTTGGGACGATTTGTAGCCTTTTCAGATTCCTGAGTTAAATATGTGCTCGTTGAATAAGATGGGTGTGGTTAGTGCGTGAGGAACGCTGATGACATGCTGATGGGCTGCGAGAGGTGGGACAGAAATGCTAAGAAAAGAACAGTGAGAGGCGTTTCCCTTTTTCCTTTCACTCAAGGCTCTCTTCTGTTGATCATCGAGTCAAGCTTAGGATGCTTAACTGTGCATGAGATAAGAGAGATGGAGGAGAGGGGATGGAACAGAGAGAAACAGAACAGAGAGAGAGAGAGAGAGAGAAATAGAGGTGGTGAAGGGAGAGAGAAACACACACACACACACACAGAGAGAGAGAGAGAGAGAGAGAGAGAGAGAGAGAGAGATGTGCAGATGGTGGAAGAGATTCGTTCCGTCAGTGATTATATAAGATGTGTGAAAGTGAATTACAGAGTGTCATAAGTGGCATATAATTCTAACACACACACACACACACACACACACACACACACACACACACACACACACACAAGCTTCATGTCCCAAAGTATTGGTGCTCTGCTTTGTATAAGCTGAAGGTCAGTAGTAGAATTTATGTTTATGAGATCTGAACACATTAAGACTAACACTCACACACATGACGTCATACCTCCGTTCCTGTATTTCACCTTTAACACACATACACAGGCTATTTTTATCCCATAATTCAGCTGGTTTAATTATTACCCTACAGTGTGCGTAATGTAAGAGCGTCTGTATCAGTGCACACACAATGAGCTGAACTATTCCTGAGACACATCTACATACTGAACTTTATCAGAACTGTCCCTCACATATTTCTACAAGTACACAGTTGGAAGTGTGTGTAAGTATGTGCACCCCTAGAATTACTTCATCAAGGTGTAAATCTGTACATTATAAACATACATACACTCAGAATTATTTTAATAAGTATAGGATTAGAAGTATAGTATTTATTAGAAGTATACTCTTAAGATACATTTATTTATATAAAAATACATCATATGAATTAAAAGTTTGAACACCTGCACATTTTGGTATATTAGAAGAATTATTAGAAATAATGTATGCAGAAATACACTTAAAAGTATTTTTTAGAATTTAATAGAAATCTGTGGTGAGAAATACAGGATAGAAGTTTTATTAGATCTATGTTTAAAGAAGGTCCTGGGTTCGAGTCCTGGGCTCGGCAAGGGCGTTTCTGTATGGAGTTTACATTCTATCCATGTGGTTTCCTTTGGGTATTCTGGTTTCCTCCCACGGTCCAAAGATGTGAACACAAGGACAATTGGCCATTCCAAATTGCCCCTAGGTGAGAGTATGTGGGTGTGTGTTGACCCTGTAATAAACTGGAGAGTGGTTCAGTGCGTACCCTGCCTTCTCACAGAGTTGGCTGAGATAGGCTCCAGCCTCCCTGCAACACTAATAAAGGAGAAGGCAATTTGGCGAGTGAGTAAATAAATGAATGTTTAAGTAAACTCTAACAGATTTTTAGATATTTGTTAGAAGTATGTACAAGTACTCTCTTATGAGTATAAGGATTTAGAAGTATATGCTTTTGAAAGCTTGGGTAATTTAACTCTGAAGATACGTGACATCTTGTTAAATACAAATTAAAAGCTAATATTTGTTGAGCCAGAAACGTGAGCGGTGTGATGCCTGGGATGATGTCACCATGTTGGACTGGAAAAAGAAATGATGATTTAAATCATGTATACATATTTTAAAAACAGTTATATATATTAGTGACCCATGAGTGTGAACGCTGCACATTAAAGGGTTAAAGGTGTTTGGACGCAGAGGAAAGAAGGAGTGTTTGATTTGCATTGCGGCTGAGGCGGAGTCTTCTCCTGTTTCAAAGCCAGCGTTCCTTGTCGACGTGACGCTCGGAGCCTGAACCCTGCTCCCAGATCAGCATGTGACGACATCCAGCGGCTTGTTCCAGCTGGTCCTGGGGAATGTCCTCCCCTCTTTGACAGTGTGAATCTAACTGCAGACTGAAATAACCGAAGCGAGGTTCAGAGCAAGAGTTAGACGTGATGTAGTGTTGTGAGTAAATGATTGGTCCTGGGTCTGGTTTCATCTTTGCGCCCTTCATCTGCGGTGTACTTTGGACGTATCTTTCCTGTTTTGTTATGGCTGAAAAGATTTGGAGGAAGAGCTGGGAGTTCTTCGGTAGTAGAAGTCCTTTCTTTGGACGGAGATTTGTGGAGAGTAAGAGTGAGTGAGTAAAAGTTTTAATGATGATGATCACATTCAAACTTTAGACTCGTAGTAATGATGAATGCATCTCATCATCAGGGGTTTAATGTTCATGGTAAGGTTTTTGGTTTCTGGTTTCCAATTCAGGGGTAGTGGTGGCCTGGTGGTAGGGTGCTGGATTACTGATCCCAAGGTCAGGGGTTCAAGCCCCACTATCAACGGGTTAGTGCAGCTAACTGGGTAATCGGCTAACTGGGTTAGACTCACTGTCTGTGGTGAGCATGTAAAAGAACCATTGTGGTATGCAGTAGGCTTCATAGCCATCAGCGTGTTTCTGCCCTGCGATGGCCTGGCGAGCTGTCCAGGGTGTACTCTGCCTTCGCCCAGAGTCGGGATTAAGCGGTTCAGAAAATGAATGAATGAAAAGCCACACGTGTAATTTAATGGATTTCATTTCATAAACATTTTA
>JAOUQZ010000017.1:256815-267141 GCA_028564935.1 Neosilurus hyrtlii | reverse complement strand
TGGTGGCCTGGTGGTAGGGTGCTGGATTACTGATCCCAAGGTCAGGGGTTCAAGCCCCACTATCAACGGGTTAGTGCTAACTGGGTAATCAGCTAACTGGGTTAGACTCACTGTCTGTGGTGAGCATGTAAAAGAACCATTGTGGTATGCAGTAGGCTCCATAGCCATCAGCGTGTTTCTGCCCTGCGATGGCCTGGCGACCTGTCCAGGGTGTACTCTGCCTTCGCCCAGAGTCGGCTGAGTTGGGTGCCAGCCTCCCATGACCCTAATTAGAATTAAGAGCTTCAGCAAATGAATGAATGAATGAATGGTTTCCAATTCATAAACCAGGGTGTGACCCAGAGTAGGGGCGTTTACAAACAGGCAAATAAAGGAACTCAGCTCGCTCTTTTTTTTTTTAATTTTGCATCCAGTTTCCAAAAATGTAAATAAATTTTCCAAAAATTGCAATAATTTATAAATCTGATAAACTCATATTTTATTCAAAATAGAACATAGAAAACATTTTAAATGTGAAAGTGAGTCATTTTACCATTTCAGGAAAAATATTTGCTCATTTTGAGTTAGATGTCTCAAAAAAGTTGAGGCGGGGAAACAAACAGATGGAAAAGTAAGTGGTACTAATAAGAAACAGCAGGAGGAACATTCTGTAATCAATTTGGCTACTTGGTAACAGATCAGTAAGATGATTGGGTATAAAAAGACACAGACAGTAATTTTTGGAGGTGCTCCTGAGCCCATGCAGTGATCTCCATGACAGAATCATGCCTGTGTTTAATGCAGTGTCCCCCTGATGGTCCATAGATCCAGAGCATCCGTTATTGATTTCCATCCTTGTTCCTTACACACAGAGATTTCTCCAGTTTCTCAGAATGTTTTGATGATATTCTGTTTTGTAGATGAGGAGATATTCAGATTCTTCACAATTTTACGTTGAGGAACATTATTCTGAAATTGTTGTACAGAATGTTGATGCAGTTTTTTACATATTGGTGAACCTCTGCTCAGATGTTCTTTTTATACTCAATCATTTTACTGATTTGTTACCAAATTAGATACAAAATGTTCCTCCAGCTGTTTTCTTTTAGTACCACTTTTCCAGCCTTTTGTTACCCCGTCTCAACTTTTTGTAGATGTGTTGCTGCTGCTCAAAATGAGATCATATTTTTCCTGAAATAATAAAATGTTTCACTTTTAACATTTGAAATGTTTTATATGCTCTAAATGTATTATGAATAAAATACAGGTTTATGAAATTTGCACATTGCTGCATTCTGTATGGGTGGCACGGTGGCGTAGTGGGTAATGCGTTCACTTTACAGCAAGAAGGTCCTGGGTTTGAGTCCCAGGCTCTGTGTGGAGTTTGCATGTTCTCCCTGTATATGTATGGGTTTCCTCCGGGCACTCTGGTTTCCTCCCACAGTCCAGAGACATCCCCATCAGGCTAATTGGCTATTTCAAATTGCCCCATGTGTGATTGTGAATGGCTGTGTGTGTTGGCCCTGAGATGGACTGGTGATTTGTTCAGTGTGTACCCCCTGTTTGCCCCAGAGTCAGCTGAGATAGGCTCCAGCCTGTTGTGTGTGTGTGTGTGTTTGTATAATAAACTAGAAATTCTTTCTGTAGGTAAAGGGACTGGGGTAGAAAATTGTCCAATGAATGTCCAGATCTTTTCTTCCTCAGTAGAACGTTTTAAGAATCCAGAAATTTCTCCACTTTTTTCACAGTGTGGAGGGGGAAGTCCAGAACAGTGAGCCATCCTCTTCCCTGGATCGTGGTAAAGGTTACGGAACGTTGACCCACAGCTCATCCATCAGTCCAGACCATTTTGAAGGCTTAGGTTACGGCCAAAACGCCCAACCTGGTCCTCAGCGTCCACGGAGGCCCAAGCTCCAGCACTCACAATCCATCCTCCGCAAGCAAGCTGAGGAAGAGGCCATCAAACGCTCGCGCTCGCTCTCGGAGAGCTATGAGCTCTCTACAGATCTGCAGGACAAGCAGGTGTGGCTGAGACTAGAAATCATGTGCATGCGTTCTTCATTTTCTTCCTCCTCTTCTTCTTAGTCTGTTGTTTTGCTTCTTTCAGGTGGAGATGTTAGAGAGGAAGTACGGCGGGCGCTTCATCAGTCGACATGCTGCTCGCACCATTCAGACGGCATTCCGGCAATACCAAATGAACAAGAACTTTGAGCGTCTCAGAAGTTCTATGTCTGAGAATCGGATGTCGAGGCGCATTGTTCTGTCCAACATGAGAATGCAGTTTTCTTTTGAGGGACCTGAGAAGGTCCAGAGTTCCTTTTTCGATGGGAAACAGTTATCTCTGACAGAGGAAGGTTCTCTGATGGAATCTGTAGTGAAGAGCGAGAGTCGAGATATGATTCCTGTACACATAACCGCACCCACGCCTCCGAATGACCTCAGCGACACTATTACAGAGCTTGAGGACGCTTTCTCTCGACAGGTCAAATCACTGGCTGAATCCATCGACGATGCTCTGAACTGCCGTAGTCTCCGTGAAGAAGAGGATCAAGAACCGGAGCAGGTTCAGGACGGGCAAAGTGAGATGTCCTATCCTGTAAAACCGACTAATAGTTCTGATCAGCGCAAGTTGGATGAGATGATGGCTTCTTATAGCGGTGTGACACTCTTTATTGATGAGGAGGATCTTTGTCCACCTACCGAGCTCTTGCATACGGTGGATCCACCAATCCGCACTGAGTTTGATCAGCGTGATATTAACCCCGCCCAGGATTACTGGCCCATGGACACTAAGGACGACAAAATGGACACGGATACAAGCTGCCGGAGCACACCGTCGATAGATTGTCAGGAGTCACGTCTTCATATCGACCACCTTCCGCTTCTGACCATTGAACCGCCCAGTGACAGTTCGCTGGAAGTAAGCGACCGCTCCGATGTCGAGTCAGTCAAGACGCAGAACGTTTGTGAGCGGACCACGGCTGGACCTCAGGCCAGTCCCAAACACATCATGCACAGTCTACCTCCCAGAGTGTCCTCCCTTTCCCGGGATGAGGATCCCATCAGGCACCGGCACCGACAGCTGGAGAGCCATCTGGCCATCAACGGGAACCGACAGAGCAAATCAGAATCAGACTTTTCTGATGGGGACAACGACAGCATCAACAGCACTTCAAACTCCACTGACACGATCAACTGCAGCTCAGAGTCGTCACGGGATAGCATGAGGGAGCAGACACTCAGCAAACAGACGTACCACAAAGAAACACGGAACAGCTGGGATTCTCCGGCTTTCAGCAACGACATCATCCGCAAGCGACACTACCGCATAGGCCTCAACCTCTTCAACAAGTACGTACTGTGCTTTTTACTAAGAGTCTAATAGACTAATACTAGAGAGACTAATCATCCTAAGAGTTTAAACATCTTTCTTGGACATGTTTCTCTACTTTCACTTCCATTAAGAGTCTGCTACATTACCCACAATGCTTTTCAATGACTCGCTGATAGTGCAGTGGGATTTAGTCCTCACTCCATTTCTACCTACAGTGATGCAGCAGCACTTTAATCTGTTACTCTGTCCGGTTCTCACTCTACCTCATCTGTACAGTCTTCTGAAGCTTCAACTTTCATGCTAATAGTGCTCTGTGTTGTATACCTTCACTGCATGCTGGGACTTTAGCAGGGAGTTGAGCATTTGCTCTAAGATCTTCATCATTCCTTTGCTAGATTCTTTATCAGGATACCGAAAAGCAGAAAAAAAAATCCAAACATTATCATTTTATTGAAACGTTTTTCTGCTACTAAAGTAACTGCATTAGCAATTACATCATCCCATTTTAACATTAGTATGACACACAGTGGCTAGACACACCGCCACTGGACACATTACTCCTACACAGCGGCTAGAAACACATCGGCTAGACACACGAGCGCTGGACACATGGCTGCTACACACACAGCAACTGGAAACATGGTGGCTAGATTCACAGCCACAGGACACATAGCCACTACACACACAGCGGCTAGACATACAGCAGATAGAAACACAGCCAGTAGACACACAGCAGCTAGATTCACGTCAGCCAGACATACAGCCGCTAGAAACATGGCCGCTAGACACATGGCCAATACACACAAAGTGGTTAGACATACAGCCCTTAGACACATGGATGCTAGAGAGATGAGTGCTAGACATACGGCCGCTAGATACTATGCAACTACACATATGTCCAAACCGGACAGACATAGAGTGGGTAGACACACAGACACATAATAAACATCCTGAACATATATCAGTTTAAAGATTGACTGTTCATTTTCTGTGTCAGTAGATCGTACACAAAGTCCTACAGGCGGTTTCTCCTTCGTTTTATATAAAAGCCGTTCTTCTCTCCTTCCCTTCAGGAAAAATACAGTGAGTGTAAACAAACAGGAAGTATTCTGTGTAACGTTTTATCACACATGAGAATGAAAACAAACAAATTCCAGTTTCAACAAGTTCCTGGTTGTAAAATCCCTCAAAATGATCTCTGGGTTCTTCTTAGCGACTGGGTTCTGAAAACAGTGTCACTGCAACGTTAGAGGAAATCTGACATTGTATCACTTATGATGGCTAAAGTGTCCAGAGGCCGCAGAAACTGGTTTCAGGGCTCTGAAAAGAGGAATAAAAATGCAGAACAATACAGAAAATGTTGATTTGGTGTGGATTTTTTTTTTTCATATCAAAGGCTTGGTGAGTGGAAGATTACTGACCTTCGACAATTTAGTGAAGCTTTTTAATGTTTGGTGAAAGAAAACCAGTAAAATTTATTGATCATTTGTGCAGAAGGTGTAAAAGAAAAGCTGCGTGTCCATTGAAATGCTTTCCTTCCAATTGTGTTTGGCCACCGCCAAATGTGCATGCGCAGCAGTTTGTTAAGAGGCGGGTGTGCCGCCGCTTCCTGGTTGGTGGAGGTCGTAGGAGAGGAAAGTAAATCCCTACAGCCAAGGCATGTTTCTGCCAGAACCTCTCAGAGACTGCACAACATATCTCATTACCTGTACAATATACCTTATTGCTTCAAGATAGGTGATTTTCTTTTCAAAGCTCAACTTGTCGCTCTGAAATTCTCAACTGACCGTGAGATGGTTTTCTGATCTGGAATGTTTTCATTTCATGAAATACTAAAATGAAAGGAAATCCTGTGAAAGGAATGAATCACAAACCAGTTTGTTTGTGAAGAAAGCATCGACAACGAACGTACGTGTTCTCCCGAACAAGCCATGTTGGTGACCGAGGATGGTTGGTGTTGGGCTACCAACCACCTCACTAGGTTTCAGATGTGAAAATAATAATTGAATTACCTTTAACCTTTTTCAGAAATTTACCTTTGAAATGTGGGAGGTTTTTAAGGTCACCCTGTATATAACTGTGTATAACTTTTATTTAATAATTTTTGATCATGAAATACCAAATCAGCATTGGAAATGAAATACCATGCTATCCGGTAGCTAATTTTAAGTAAGCTGATGATAAAGAAATCCGGCAGAAAGTTTCATTCATGCACTAAATTTGGAACAGACTCCACTGAGCAAAGGCGTCTGCTGGTTGGATGGTTGTTGTACACTGGGCGTGTGTTCTGTTCATTGCGTTTCTCTGTGTGTTTCTCTCTGTGTTTATTCTGGTGTGTCTCTCTGTGTCTCTATCTGTGTGTCTCTCACAGTGTGTCTCTCTCCATGTGTCTCTCTTGGTGTGTTTGTCATGGTGTGTCTCACTCTGTGTTTCTCTGTGTTTCTTTCTGTGTGTTTCTCTTGGTGTGTTTCTTTGGTGTGTCTCTCTGTGTTTCTTGCGGTGTGTATTTCTCTGTTTTTTTCTCATTGTGTTTCATTCAATGTGTTTCTCTCAGTGTGTGTCTCCGGATGTGTCCCTCTTTGTGTCTCTCTCAGTGTGTCTCGTTGTGTCTCTCTCTGTGTGTGTCTCTGTATTTCTCACTCGGTGTGTTTCACTCTGTGTGTTTCACATGGTGTGTCTCTCAGTGTGTCTCTCTCGGTGTGTTTCTCATGCTGTGTTTCTCTCTGTGTTTCTCATGGTGTGTCTCTCAGTGTGTATCTCTCAGTGTGCTTCAATCTGTGTGTTTCTCATGCTGTGTTTCTCTCGGTTTGTTTCTCATGGTGTGTTTCTCAGTGTGTATTTCTCGGTGTGCTTCAATCGGTGTGTTTCTCATGCTGTGTTTCTCTCGGTTTGTTTCTCATGGTGTGTTTCTCAGTGTGTATTTCTCGGTGTGCTTCAATCGGTGTGTTTCTCATGCTGTGTTTCACTCTGTGTGTTTCACATGGTGTGTCTCTCAGTGTGTCTCTCTCAGTGTGTTTCTCATGCTGTGTTTCTCTCTGTGTTTCTCTTGGTGTGTTTCTCTTGGTGTGTTTCTCTTGGTGTGTCTCTCACAGTGTGTTTCTCTCCTAATTATCACAGTAAATGTGTTAGGACTGTGTTTTTTTTTCAGCCTTCGTTGTTGAGTAAAATGATCAGACATCAACATGGCAACGGATTGAGACACTGATTATTGTTTTTTTGTTTCATTCTCAGAAAGCCAGAGAAAGGTATTCAGTACCTGACTGAGAGAGGGTTTGTTCCTGATACACCTGTGGGCGTGGCTCACTTCCTGCTTCAGAGGAAAGGCTTGAGCCGGCAAATGATTGGCGAGTTCCTAGGAAACCGACAAAAACAATTCAACAGGGATGTTTTAGAGTAAGTGTGTTGTTTTCACTTGGATGATGATGATGATGATATTATTATTAATAATATTAATGTTCTTGTTGTTGCTGTTATTATAATTATGCCACTTTTCACCAAGTAAAAAACCCCTCTGTGACCTCTTCAAAAATTTCTTTTCTTCATCATCACTCCTCTTCATCAGCACCTATTTTTCTCTTTATCATCACTTGTATGCTTCATTAGTCCCTGTGCTTGGATCTCAGGAATCGCTGCTTGTAGCTTTATTTTATTCTGTTTTACATACTTTTTACTTCTACTTTTAGTTTTACACTTTTAGTTAACATATTTTTTAGCAGTTATTAAAATTTGAAGATGGAAATCAGAGGCGTTAATAAAGATCCTGATATTCAAACATAGACTGAGTTCTGAATCTTGATGTGTGAAATTTCAGTATTTAATACTTATGTACGTAACTTTACTCCTGATACGACTCTTAATTTCCATCCAAGGGAAAAGTTTGTGTCCGATCTCTAATTAGGACACTCAGCGTCATGTCCTCAGAGTATCGCTGCATGTCTGTACACACTCCCTTTTTACTAAATTAAACAGTGGGTGCCTAATTAAGAATAAATCATCCTGGGAAGGAATTCATCTCATCAGCTGGCAGCTGCTCACTCCGGTTCCACACTGCTTAGATTTCACACGCATGGACATTTAGTCATTCATCAGAAAATCCCGCGAGCTCCCAGGAGACACGCTTAGTGACAAAAGCACTAAAAGAAACGCAGTCATGTTTTATTTTTATTTTTCATGAACATACGTCTCCGTAATGCCGAACTTTAAAGCAGAATGTTATTGAAGCATTCAGCAGAGCGGCAGTGAGGGATTTATTCGGGTTAGCGCTGAAGCGCTGATCTCTGCTTGTGTTGCTCTAACTGATGGCGTGCTGTCTATTCAGCTGCGTGGTGGATGAGATGGACTTCTCAGGGATGGAGCTGGATGAAGCTCTCAGGAAATTCCAGGCGCATATCCGAGTCCAAGGGGAAGCACAGAAGGTCGAACGTCTCATCGAGGCTTTCAGGTGAGAACTCGGATGCTCCGTCCAAACACCTCATGGAGACCTGCACAGCAGATAATCTGTACATGTGATTTTTTTCCCATCAGCCAACGGTACTGCATCTGCAACCCAGGAGTGGTGCGCCAGTTCCGAAACCCAGACACCATCTTCATCCTGGCGTTCGCCATCATCCTCCTTAACACGGACATGTACAGCCCCAACGTGAAGCCTGAGCGCAAGATGAAACTGGAGGACTTTGTGAAGAACCTCAGAGGTGAGCAGGACCACTGGTACCTTCTCCAGAACGGCTTTGCACTAGAAGACTCTTTGGAAGAGGTCTTAGAGTAGGTTGGATTAAATGGTGTAGAATCTTCATCATTAATGGAGGAGGATGTGAAGTTATTTAGAAAGGAGGTGGAGCCTCAGGCGTGAACTTTCAGTTATTTATGCTCTGGTCCGTGGAAGTTCGTGATTTAATTTACACTCTGGTTTGTTGAATCTTGTGGAACTACCAGGAGTGGACGATGGTGAGGACATCCCTCGGGACATGCTGATCGGCATCTATGAGCGTATTCGCCAGAAGGAACTGAAGACCAACGAAGACCACGTCTCTCAGGTTCAGAAGGTGGAGAAGCTCATCGTTGGGAAGAAGCCAGTAAGTTCCTTGAGATCGAATATCGTTTAGAAGGTTCGGCTGTTGTTGTGAAGGACCAATCATGGACTTTTTCATTTATAAAAATCACTTTTTCGAACACTACATGTACAACACAATTTCAATAAAACCAGTTTGCTTAAATGTTATTCAGAGGTCATCAGTTCCAGTTCCACCAATGCCATGTCCATCCATGTCTAGGACTTATTAAGAAAGCAAAATTAGTTGTGCTCTTTTGAGTGGGAGGGGCTTACTCTGTTTCCCATCAATCAGAGCGTCACTAGCCAATCATGTGAAGCGTTTTCCTCTGCGTGTGGTACTCCACCATGTGAAGCAGTACGAGTTTTAAATGTTCATATTAATTATCAGGTGAAAATTTTTGGTTTATAATTTTTACCTCATTTACATTTTCTTGTCGTTTCTTACAGATCGGATCTCTCCATCAGGGTCTGGGATGTGTAAGTCTCTCTCTCTCTCTCTCTCTCTCTCTCTCTCTCTCTCTGTCTGTTTGTCTCTCTCTGTTTCTCTCTCTCTCTCTCACTGTCTATATGTCTCTGTCAGTCTCTCTTCTTTCTATGTTTTCTTATCTCTATTCTCACTCTTTCTCTTTTGTTTGTTTCTTCAGTTTAAAATGGACAAATTATTCAAAGTAAAGTGTTTGTGTGTGTGTGTGTGTGTGTGTGCGCGTGTGTGTGCGCGCGTGTGTGTGCGCGTGTGTGTGTGTGCGTACGTGCGTTTGTGTGTGTTCAGGTTTTATCTCTCCCCCATCGGAGGTTGGTGTGTTATTGTCGGTTGTTTGAAGTTCCAGACCCGAACAAGCTTCAGAAACTCGGCCTTCATCAGCGGGAGATCTTCCTCTTTAACGACCTGCTGGTGGTGCGAGCACCATAAACACAGTCCACACAAAAACAGATGTTTTTTTTTATTTGTTTGTTTGTTTTGACTTTCTTAGTGCTTGTTCTGTTTTTTGTAGGTAACCAAAATTTTCCAGAAGAAGAAGAACTCTGTGACGTACAGCCTCAGACAGTCCTTCTCTCTGTACGGAATGCAGGTCCTGCTCTTCGAGAACCAATGTAAGAATTTTTAACCTTTATACTGAAATGCAATGTTAGCATATGTAATGTAATCATAATAAATCATGGCCTGGTGCAGTGCGAAAGCAGTATTATGACTACACACTGACTTTATTTCCTTCCTTTTGGCCAGATTTCTGTTTTTCTCTCAGGTTCCTGAATCTTATTAGACACCCCCTTACCCCCACCCCCCACTTCGCTCTCATCTGTATGCTGTTAAACAGCCAATGCTGACATTCTTTCAGCTTTATGCTAGCCAAAGCTAATGCTATTGTAACATAATAAAAACTTAATACTCCATAAAAACTACATCATAAATAATAAATGCTTTATTTTTATTAATGCAGTTGAATAGTGCTTCATGGCTACAGTGCTAGAATATCATATTTGCTAATGAAATAGATTTTAGGTGTGTTGGCTTTGTGTAGTGCTAGCCTGCTGATATCCTGATCCTTTTGTTAAGAAATTAGTGAATAAAATAGTAAGTTATTAGCAATTCTAATATGACAGAAAATAAATTTTTTCATCATATTTAGCTTATCAAAGCAACAGCAGCAGAAATGACATAAAGCACTTGTTATGCACTTTTTTATCGTATACTCTCAAGGAACAACTCAGATTAATTTTAACATTATTCTTCTGTCACCCTCTTTTAATAAGGAGGTTGTACGCTATCACTACCAGTAAATGATAAGAGCTGTAAAAAAAATTCTGATGCTACAATAGGATGAATATTATTCATTTTATTGTAAAATCAGATCATAACCGTCAGATTGTAACCATGACAGTAATCGGTATGTACATGAGTGTGTGTGTGTATGTGTGTGTGTGTGTGTGTGTGTGTGTGTGTGTGTGTGTGTGTGTGTGTGTG
>JAOUQZ010000017.1:211415-221600 GCA_028564935.1 Neosilurus hyrtlii | reverse complement strand
GAATATATATATATATATATATATATATATATATATATATATATATATATATATATATATGCACTATTGTTATACTATTAAAAAATGTAATCTTTTAATTACTGCTAAAAGATCATCAGCTGAAACATCAGTCAGCCCCTGACCTTGTCCCGGTTGCCAGATCATCTTAGGCCGTCACTGAATGAGTGCTCGCGTCTTCAAAGAGAGAGCTCGTGCCGTCATTGCGAGAGGACGTATCTCAGTATACGCACCACGATCCAGCCGTATATCAAAGAATGTTTATGTTCCACGTTATCCGTGTTTTAATAAAAAATCCTCGTTTGCACTTGATCCTGATCTTCTAGTCTCTGTCCTGCATTTGGGTCTATCTGTTCATAGTAATGCCGTAACAGTACGATCTGGCCAGACATGGACCCAGTGGACAGAGATCCGATCAGCCAAGTGCTAAAGTCACAGGATCTGCAGATTCAAGCTCATGAGACCCAATTATCCATGTTAGTCACGGGAGTGCAGGAGCTTGCAGACCGCCAGGACCGCTTTTAGCAGGACGTGAGCATGCAGGTGAGTCTGCTGAGCGTGCAGCTGAGTCAGTTAACCACTAGTCTGAAGCAGCTGCTTTCACCTTCGCCGACCACGCCGGTGTCCCCCCCGCCAGCTGCCACCCTGCCTCCAGTAACCCCCCCGCCTCGTCCCGTTTGTCTCGCCCTGCGGGATAAGTTTTCGGGTGAATCTGGGAGATGCCGCTCCTTTCTAGTTCAATGTGTGCTGCACTTCCAGAATGATCCAGCCACCTTCGCCACCGAACAGGCTCAGGTGGCGTTCATGATCTCCCACCTGTCAGGGAGATCTTATCATCTTACTCTCTGCTGCAACCATTTTTACACTTCAATTGTGTTTTAAGGTGAACTCGAATTTTATTATTAAAAAAATTACACATGATCATGTGCAACATGTAGAATTTGAATCTTAAGTCCTCGAGCAACTCCTCAATTTAAATCACCACGCAACACTGTTAAGTGTTTTAAAGTGCTGACACTGGAGACTCCTTTCTTTGGAGTCTCCACATCAACTATTTTTAAAATATGTTTATTATCATTGAAGCATGCACTGTACTGTACATGCCCCTGTACACGCCCCTTTAAATGGTCTGCTATTATGAAAACAATAACAACATCAGTCCGAGTGCATTAATATATACCTGCACTACTGTCAGAGCTGCCGTTATTTGATATGAATCACCTTCTGGCCAATCACAATACAGTACTCAGCACTTTCTGACCAATCACAATCCCTTGATGAATTTTTTTTACATTTTCTGCAAACTGTTATACTGTATGCCCTGTGATTGTCTAATGAGCTGTCCATCTCACCCACGCGAGTCAGCTCAGATGGGTGCCAGCCTCCCTGCGACCCTAATTAGAATTAAATGTTTCAGAAAATGAATGAATGTTATACTGTAAACTGTTATATCTGTTGTTAGTTTTGCATCATGTGTGTATGACATAAAAAGAAAATAGTGACACAGATAGTATTTATATTGCAATGTGACCTTTATTGCCTGTGAGAAAGGAAGATCTTACATTACAAATGCACCGATATTTGATTTGGGATTTTTTTATATACTGTTTTAAATGTTTAGGAACTTAGACTTTTCTTTACATCAAAATCAATATGCTTTTTAATTTTAGTTTAACAGAGAAATAAAAACAATCCTACTTCTCTAAAGATTCATTTAAACTTGGTCCTTTTTATATGTTATGATATTATATGATATTATATCCATAGATTTATATTTATAGTTTAAAATATTAGCACACAGCTTTTTGGACATATTTTTGGATTTACACAAGTACATTACACACACACGATAAAATCAAACAACTCTGATTACAGATAGAAATCTACAATTTCAATGAAATACTGTCATGCGCTATGTTTTTACCACAACAGTACTAGATTTATATTTAGATTTATATTTATAGATACATATAGAAGACAAGTATTAGTTTTAAACCAAAGACACGAATGTTAATATCTTGCTGAAGCGAGCTGTCAAAATTCATTAACAGACATTTACAGTGTTATTGTCAACATCAACATTAACATCATCAACATCAACATCAGCACACACATGTTCGCGTTACAGCACGGACATTTCCAGTCTCTCATGCATCACTGCAAATGAGTTCATTTAAAAAAAAAAAAGAAGGAACAAAGCAAAAAATATTCTTAATTGATACACAGGGCCAAGTCCAAAACGGCAGACTTTTATCATTTAAAATCATTAATCTGACTGTGACTAAATACAGACATTAATATAAATATATTGCACTTATTGTTTTGTGAAATAAGGCAGAAATGGAAAGAATGGCAGTAACGCAAACCTTCGGCACCTGCGAGCTTTCATCACAGTGACACTCGCACAAGGAAATTAAACTACAGAATGCACTCGCATTCACTGTCTCCTCGCAATCATATGGCTTACGACACAACCATCTGTATAGGGTTCTGTAGAAATTATCTCATCATCTCTCATCAGCTTTAATTTTCAACTACTTTAATCTACAGTCTCAACAGTACAGAATATAAACTCAAGTGCATTCTGTCAATAATCACACAAAGAATTCCTTCAAATAACAAAGAGGGAACGTGTCAATCATTTGCTCAACAGTAAAATCTATTTTCATTTCTATTTCAAAAATTTTATGTCATAACAATCCTGTTTAAACTAATCATGCAGTGAAATTCTGTCCAATCAATGTTTTCAAATAAAAAAACGTTTTCAGGCACAAAAATCTGAAAAGAAAAAGAAAGGTCTTCACATAAATCCATCAAATGGCATAAAAATTCCATCAAGATATTGTTTTAAATCTCGGTTTTACCCAAACAAATTTCTGACCAAAACAATTACATGAAAAAAAATTCACACAAAAAGATTAGAAAAATAATAAACTTAAATTAAAAACATCCAAAAACATACCAAAAATACTGAACAGTAATATCTTATTGAAAGAATTGACTTTTAAACATGAAGATTTATATTTTAAAAAGAACTATTTAAGAAGAACTATTTTAAATTAGTTTATAGTTATGGATTGGTCAATTATTAATGTATAATAAAAAAAATTGTAATTTCGGCAACAGCAATACTACTACTACTACTATTACTACTACTAATAATAATAATACTACTTATAATAAAAATTTATTATAATAATGTATTATTATTATTATTATTATTATTATTATTATTCATTCATTCATTCATGAGGAGGCTGGTACCCATCTCAGCCGACTGTGGGCAAGGGCGGGGTACACCCTGGACAACTTGCCAGGCTATAGCAGTGCATCATCATCATCATTATTATTATTATTATTATTATTATTATTATTAGTGTTTTCTTTATTTTAGTCTCAGCTAATAATTTTAATTTTGGTGCATCACTATAATAAATATCTTAAACTCACTCTGGTTTTCTGAAAAACAGTCTGGTGTCATCTGTTTAATATGTAACATAACCGCTGTCATCTTAGAAACTTCTTTAATCGCAAAATAGAAAAATTCAGTATTGTTCACATTTAACGACCTAACAATTAAAAATAAAAGTCAGACTTTATTATAGAGGTAAAAGAACGAGTCACTAAATACTGTAATAAAAACCTTGAAACAGATATAAAGCTGACAATATAAATCACACCACTGCAATTTGATTCAAAAACATTTGAGTTAATAACAAAGTTATTAATGAGTTATTATTAAGTTATTAATGAGTGTTGCATTGAGCCGAACTGTGTGGTTAAAAAAAAATCTTCTTAGGTTTTCATGCAAAAAACCCAGTTAATAAAATCATGTTTATAAACACACTCCTACTGAATACAGAGTCGTGAACAGTCTCAACACTCATCAAACAAAACCAGGAAAATAAAAAGGAAAACGATCTGCTCGTTAGAAACGTTATTAATTCATTCATTTGTAAATTACGCACAGCCCTGAATTTAATAACCGCTTTACACACAGACAACAAGCGACCATCACAAGCACATAGCTAAAGCAACACACTGACACTGCATAGGGGATAAAACACACACACACACACCCTACCAGCCTCGTCTCATTTCAATCTGCTGAACTATGCCAAGATCTCATCACTGTGCCGAGCAGCCATGTTTTCTTCTCTCTTACTTTTTGTCTCTATGTCTCACTGTCTCTCTGTCCCTGCCCCCCACTCTCTCTTTCTCTCTGTCTCTCTCCATCTTTCTTTCTCTCTCTCTCAGTTGGCCTGAACTGGTTTGGGTCCCACTGCGACTCCATTACAGTCGAGAATGTACTGCAAACAGCCTTGAGGAGCTTTCTGAGATGGCGTCTTCTTCCCGTCCGTCACCGTGTCCTTCTCAGCACCGGTCTAACAGGAACAAAATATGATAATCTGTGTTTGTAAATATATTTACACATTTGTACTCCAGATTCACAATGATGAAACTACTAATGAATGCTAAGTTCTTATGTCACCGGGTAATACATGGGAACCTTCGCTGGGATTACTGCGGCTATTCCATGATGAGATTTTGGGGCGGTCTCTCACTACAGAATGGATGGAGGAAACATGTACTTGTCTGAAAAGAACGAGCGTTTGTGCTACATACATCCCAGCCGGCATGTCTGCCACCAGTAACAGCAAAGTGTACATGGCGGTCGCTGTCCCATGTACATTTATACATTTACAGCATTTGGCAGATGCTCTTATCCAGAGCGACTTCCAATTATCATTTTTATACAAGTGAGCAACTGAGGGTTAAGGGCCTTGCTCAAGTGGTAATAGTAGGGACTGAACTGCTGACCTTTGGATCAGTAACCTCATCGCCATAACTTAATTGACAGTAACATCCGGTAGGTCGTGTATACCTCACATTTGTCTCCATTTTTGCAACAGATGAACTGATCTGCCGTGTGACCCACAATAAATTTCGACATGACCAAACTTTCCACGAATGGAAGCGCCGCTCTAACAATTTTGAAGGTTCTCACGTATCCTGAAGGATGTGAGTGGGATAATGCTGGTAAAATCAGCTTTAATAAAGGAATAATTATACTGGGTTTAAACTGATGTATATCAAATATGAGTTACATCACCCTGATTTAAGTTATCCAATGTGTGTTTGTGTTTGTGTGTGTACCTGTGAAGGCTGGATGGTGGTGGGTCTCTTAGGGTTTTGAGACATGACCTGGTTCATCCTGGTTATAACCACATCTGCTATAAGCTGTCGATCTTCAGCCTGATGTTCTCCAACCAGAGGCATAGATGAGCCGACCACCTGATCCACAAGACAACTTTTTATAACAGTTATTACCCCTCTATTTTTAATCACAGAACAAAGTGCTAACTTCCTGCTTCCCCATACATGAATTCACAGAAGGCCATGATTGATTACAGCGACTGTGATTGACAGGAGATTTAATATTCCCTCCCACATACACAATGATTATGAATGATACTTTCTCCGACTCCAGGCCACAGATAACACAGATGTTATTGATCAAACCTAAAATCATTTGTGCTAAGAAGAACTTAGTTAAGATGTTTACATTAAAAATGTAATTAGCGCCTGCTCACTGTATCATGAACAAATCCAAATACGGGGGGAAAAAAATCATAACCATAAGACTTTTATAGTAAATAAGAGAAGAGCATATCAACATAGATCATAACCTGGTTCAGATTTTAGGCTGATTAAAAAGTATTACATAAATACACAATAAATAAATCAAAAACAACAACAATAATAATAATAATATGCTAATTAGGAAATGCCCCCAAGGTTTAAGAATCCACCCACTCCTAATCAGTGTCCAAATAATTTGCATACAGGAAACTGATAGGAGAATTCTACTGCAGTGACAAATTTCCAACTGGACATTTCAGCTGTTTTAAAATCGAAACGTTTCAGGTGATTTTAATATATAAAATGTAAAATAATAATAATAATAATAATAATAATAATAATAATAATAATAATAATAATAATAAAGAGAAAATAATAGACAGGTTTAGCGCTGAAATAAATGAACCTCAGTGATGTAATCTTTTCCATCCTTTCCATGAATGGCTTTAACTGCACAGATATCCAAACCTCCAAACAGATCACTGCATGTATCCACCCACATCTTATACCTACACACACACACACACACACACACACACACACACACACACACACACACACACACACACACAATTTTATTCAAGATATCCAAGAAATATGAAGGTACTTTTATTATATATATTTTAAATAATAAAAGCATGATAAATGTCATGCTTATAACAAAGAGGATTTGTACATAGTTTATAGAGAATATATAGTACAGTATAAGCTATATATCTAATAGAGAACTCATTCACACTGCTCTAACAAACACCATTTAAAAATAAAGCTTATTTTAATCGGAAAAACAGGAAGTGAGGGTGTTACCTGTCCGTCATGGCCACCTGTTCCAGCATGGCTGTTCCTGTGTTGGACTTCCAGTTTCCTGAGATGGAGGTTCGCCTAAAATACAGCCACCGAAATAAAACAATTGATGATGATCATGATGATGATGATGAAATAAAACAAACTGAATTCATGCATTTATTCTGTGCAGAATCACTTAATCGGACGTGCTAATCACTACACCACCGTGCCGCTTGAAACGGAACTCATTTTTATCTTTATTCTAAAATAAAATGAAAAGAAAATAAATAAATAAACATTGGCGAGTTGGTGTGTGGGACGGCTGGACTTACATGTAGGCTTTGTAGTCGTTTCCGATTTTCTGGATCCTGATGTCGTACTTGGAGTCAATAAAGGGTTCAGACGTGCTGTAGGTCTGTGTGAGAGCCACCACACTTGCTATGTCCTGGAACTTTGTGTGATTGTCAACTTTCACCTTCATTAAAAAAAATACTTTCTGTTACATAAAGTACATTATCAACATGTACTACAGGATGATAGGCACTCTAATTTAATTAATTAATCAGTTGATTGGTTCATGAGTTAGTTTATTAATTATTTAGTTGAATAATTAATTATTAAATCTATTCACATTATTTAAAATAATCAGTAAATATAACTGTATCAACTATCTTTAGTGTGTGTAGCATAGGTAAACTTCTGAAAGGAGAAAGTGAAATAAATAAAAGAGTTGTCACAAGTCTGCCTCTTTGCGCTCATTTTAAATAATTTTGGAATTAATTATGTAATGTCTTAAAACATCTATTTGTGTATCCATCTGAAGGAACCATTAATGGTTCTATGTAAAATAAAGTGGTTTCCAGTCAAAAACATTTGAAAGTTGATGTACGTTTAAGAAGTGACACTTAATTTAAAGATTTAAAGAACCCTAAAAGAACCTTTATAGAACCTTTAAAGAACTCTATAAGAACCTTTATAGAACCTATAAAGAACATTAAAAGAATGGTTTTTGCTCTTTGTGTATTAACTTGGGTAAGTGTTACAGCACATAATTTTCTTCTAAATATGAAGAACCTGTCTGTAGTTAAACATTTAGCTTCTTCATATGGTTCTTTAATGGTTCTGTAAGGGTTCACTGGAGAATTATGGGATGTAATCTTTCTGAAACTGTTCAACTTGTAACATTTTATTGTAGAGTTCTACATGGAACCATTGAGGCTTTTCCTTTGAGAAACAACCAAAGAAGCTTTCAAGGGTCTACATGTTCTCAGACTCTATATTTTAGAGATGAAGCTGACGTACCTTACCCACACCGGAGTGGGCGTGTCCAATTTTCACCACCACAGGGAAGGTAGGCATGGTTACCTAAAGGATATTAAAATAAAAGCCTGACTTGCAGTATATAAATGTAATGTTAATGTACATACGGTTTAGAGTTCTAGAATCAGTCACACTGCAGCTCTAATTCAATTTCAATTTCATTTTTTTCTAAATAAATCTCTCACCATCTCTTTGTAGTTTGCGTAGTAAGCTTGTTCGATCAGGGGAAATTTTTCAGCTCCCAGTTTCTTTTGTGTGCTGATCAGCTGAGCAAACTGCAGACGGCAAATAAAACACAGCCATCACGCACACACGTCAACAACATCAGCATTCTCATTTAACACTGATCAGCAGGTTGCTTCTGCAAGAATATTAACTTTATTATAATAAATAAAATTATGAAGCTTTTTAATAATACAGCACTGTTGTGTGTAAATGTATCTGAATTTAAAATTCCTGTGAGATTGAAAAAATTTCTATAACAACGAAAACAGAGATACTCTCTGATGTATTTTGATAAATGCCAAGAGATCAGCTAATAATTAGCAAAAACACTCATCGCATTTACATTTAGCCACGTTAAATGGCGTAGTGTGCTTGGCGTAGGATGCTTGGCTTGGCTCATGATCAGGAGGTCGTAGGTTCGAATCCCGTTAGACCCCCACCGTGCTAAGCCTCTGTCCACCCAGCAGTATAAATGGGTACCAGAAAAAATACTGGGAAGGTGACCTATGATGGACTAGCATCCCATCCAGGAGGAGCTGAACTCCTAGGAGCTCCTAGTAGGAACTCCTAGTCGCTTCACGCTATGGAAACCGGGGATAAGCACCAGCCTGATGAGCCACTACGTGCCCAGAAAGCTGAGCCCAGAAAGACACAGAGAGATGAAAATGATAAAAGGACAATTAAACAGTGCCTCTTAAGGATGGTGTATAGTAAGTCTTATGGTAATGCAGCGTATCGGCTACTAGAGACACACAAACTCCTCCTTCTTTCTTAGCAGGCCAAGTTTTTTTGTCCTGATTGAACAGTACATTTATTCATTTTCTTCCGCTTGTTCCGGGGTCGGGTGGCAGGGACAGCAGCCTAAGCAGTGATTTCCAGACGTCCCTTTCCCCAGCCACATCCTCCAGCTCTTCCGGGGGGACGCCAAGGCGTTCCCAGACCAGCCGAGAGATGTAGTCCCTCCAGCGTGTTCTGGGTCGGCCCCGGGGTCTCTTCCCGGTCGGACACCACACCAGAGAGGCGTTTATAATGCAGCTAGTCGTGTTAGCAAACTCCTCTGTCATGAAAATGTGGAAAAACTTCCAGCTCCAGGTACAGTAAACTGACACTGAAGACTCCTTCCATACATCTTATATAAACTCATTTCATTTTACAGAGAACTCATCACCATATCAGCGATATCTCTATGAATTTACAAAGTGACTCACGGCCCACGGTTTATCACACATGTTGTAGATGGACTGGAGAGAGTTGATGCTGGAAACTCCTGCATACTGCAGACCAATGATCAGGTTCCGAAAATCTGAATTTTCCGTCATGCTGAAGGCATGTTGGCGAATAAGGACAAAATCAGGCTTGAAAGACCTAAGAGGACAAAACAGAAATTTAGATGCTTGTCAGTATCTGTGAAGGAGGTGAGGTTTGGTATCACAGTATCAGTGAGGGAGGTATGGCCTTAATGTCTCAAGATCAGTGAAGGAGGTGTGGCCTTTGTATCACAATACCATTGAAGGAAGAGTGGCCTCTAAATCCCGGGGTCAGTAAAAGAGGCGTGGCCTCTGTATTTCAATATCAGTGAAGGAGGTGTGGTTCTTGTTAATGCAATTTAAATAACAGAGGCATGGCCTCTGCACCTGTTTGTTCTGGTAAAGGGCTGTGGCCTCTCTACATGCCAGTCTCAATAAAGGAATGTGGGAAATTTATGTGTGAGTCTTTTATCCAAGATGTGTTTTTGTGTTTAATATTTGCAGCGGTGGCTTAGTGGTTTAGGCGATGGGCTACTGATCCAAAGGTCAGCGGTTCAATCCCTACTATCACCTCTGTTGGGCCCTTGAGCAAGGCCCTTAACCCTCAGTTGCTCAGTATTATAAAAATGATAATTGTAATTCGCTCTAGATAAGAGCATCTGCCAAATGCTGTAAATGTAAATGTTCTGTTATTTAGATTATTTATAATACATGAAGGTTTTGATTCATAATTGAGGTGAAAATCGACATTGTTAGGAGACAGGATTGTATCAGTCCAACCAGTCCAACCTCCTCCTACATCTTACTTATAATGCTGGACTGTTCCCAATTAGCTCGCTTTCTCTCTCTCTCTCTCTCTCTCTGCGTGCATGTGTGTGTGTGTGCGTGTGTGTGTGTGTGTGTGTGTGTGTGTGTGTGTGTGTGTGTGTGTGTGTGTGTGTGTGTG
>JAOUQZ010000017.1:190158-204929 GCA_028564935.1 Neosilurus hyrtlii | reverse complement strand
GTGTGTGTGTGTGTGTGTGTGTGTGTGTGTGTGTGTGTGTGTGTGTGTGTGTGTGTGTGTGTGTGTGGAATAAAATGGAGGAGACTGAGAGATGTGCTGATCTCAAGACAAAACAACACAAAGGGGCATGAAACAAATGCTACAGTGTGTTTAATATTAAAATGAATAAACAGAGTCTCAGTTGTAAAATGCAACACTGTAGTGTGGCACAAATGAATTTATTTTCTACTTCTAAATGATAAACTGTTTTGTTCTCCTCTTTTAACAAAACAATCAATAAATAATTACGAATAATGGCCAGAAAAATTATAATTTTTTCAGGACACCATTTTATTAAAACAGTATTAAAATTTATTTAATAATAGATGTTTTGCAATAATCTAATAATCTTTACTTAAATTAAATCCTGCATTTCTATGGCGAAAAAATAAAACGATTTAAATAAGTTAAAATTATTGACATTAAAATATTAAAAAATAGCTTTATCTAAACATTAGATCATAGAGATTAAGGCCTACAGGTTTACATTTACTTCTACATCCCAACATAAATGACCATAATATTTAACTTAATCTATTTTACATAATATTAATAATAAACTTGCATTAAATACATTAAATTCTATTAAATAACAAATTTTATTATTGTTTTTTCGAGTGTGAACGTCACAGCTTCAGGCCAAACCCACAACACAATAGAAACAGTGGGCTAATTTTGCTAAGATTTTTTGCTAGCTAGCTGACTAGCCCGTTTTGTTGAAGAAATAACTATATAAATTCTAGAATAGTCAGACAATAACTGTATACAATTGGCTTGCTTGTTTGTTTTTTTAAATTCAAATCTGTCTTTTCGTCGAATTTTATTTAAATACCATTTTTTTTTGCGTAACGTTTTGGAATAGTTAGCTAATCTAGCTACCACCACTTTAAACGTAGCCTCTAGCTTGTTAGCTCGTGAGGTAAATCGGCCCAGCCTGTATGTTAGCTTTCTGACAGAAGGAGTCTGCGGCTTCGGCGCTGCAGTTTTGACGTTTAAATCTTATTTAGCGACTGCATTTGCTGCTAAAGGCTACTGTTAAATTAATCAGTTGTGTAATTAACACCTAAAATACATTCTTGGCTTGAGCAAAAGAAAACTGCTCAAAGTCGATTGAGCTAGAGTACTTTTTCTCGTTAGGGCTAAGCTAGCTAGCCACGATTGGGCTAGCTAGCTAGCTTGGCTAGCTTTTAAGCTAAATGCTTTTTACGAGAATGGAACTTTTGAGCCACCAATTTATGGATAAAATGAACAATAACATCGGAAGACTTCACTATGATTCTTATGATGGTGAGTGGTTGTTGTGTGTAATATTTGTATTGGTAGGTTTAAAAGTTAACTAAAGTTTAGTTAGCTAGCTACTGCGTATATAGCACGTAGAAGTGCGGATAAAATATTTCTTCTAAATGGATAACAATATAAAATAGAAAATAAAACGTGTTGTTTCACTTCCCAGTCCACATTTTATCTATTTGTTGGGTTTTTGCAAAAATGTCTAAAAAAGTCTTGTTCATTTTAAATGTACTCCAGAATATAGATTTTTTTTTTAAAAATTTGAATATAAAATTGATCCTGTCGTTTTATTCATCATGCATGTAGTGTTTAGCTGACAGTGTCTCAGCTCTCAGGTTACAAAGCCGTATTAAAAGGGGGATTTTAAGTGAGACTGGATCTTCTGTGATGCTGCATGTTTTTGATTGTTTCTCTGCTCTCTGTGTATCAGATGATTCTGGAGACTCCAGGATGCACACTTTGTCCTCTTCCACAGGAAACAGCAGGACAGGGACACCGATCAGCCCGATTAAACGGAAGTTTGATGATGTAGAAGTGGGGAGCGGTCAGGAGTACGAAAATGAACAAATGACCAAGATGAGCTGCCTTCTGTCCTCTCACCTGTACGTCTAAAGTCCTGATTTATAATAAACCCCCTCATCAGAGTTCCTTACTTTGATGCGGCAGTAGCTTTGAGTTCTCTGAAAGTGTAACAAAGCCAATGTTTCATAGTCACTGACCTGTCAAGCACATATAATCTACACATAAAAATGACTTCTACAAGGAAATAAGCCATTCTGAATAAAACAGGGTCAAACAGACCAGATTCTAATCAAAATAGAAAATAATAATCATCACTATAAATTAATAAATAGCCATTTATAGTAACAAGTCTTTGCTGCAACACAAATAATTACAAATGAAAAGAATTGTGTAGAGGGGTTAATTGGTTGTTGGAAATAGGTGGGATTAGTGATTGCTTGTCGGGAACAGGGAGGTCAGTGATTGGGTTTTGGAAACTGGAAGTCAGTGATTGGCTGTTGGGGGGTTCAGTGATTGGTTGTTGGGAATGCTGCAGGTCAGCAATTGGTTAGTAAATGTGGAAATTGATTACTGAATGTTTTTCACATTCTCCACACACACTCACATCTGTCCTCCTGTGTGTATAAGCAGCTGTAGTGTAGTTGGAGAGTGGTACGGAGTGCTTGTTTGCCTCTTTTTTTGGTAAATAAAGCTTTTTTGAAAAGGTTATTTCTCTGATTTTTATCTCACAGGATATACAAAACTACTCTTGAATTTTAGTTCAAATAATTTTTGCTGTACCTGATGTCATTTCTTGTCATATTGGTTCTAAGGGGAACTCCAGCAGATGGAGATGCCAGGCCGGAACCTTGGACTCACTGCCACAACCCATTTGAGCACACTTCCTCCACTATCAGTGGGCTCCACGCTGGCCGTCTCTACACCCCGTTTCACTTCTATGCCATGGAGCAACCGCTGGCTTTGACCAAAAACAGCACTGACACAGCCAGGTCCTCTTTTTTACCGTCACTCGGTTCTATGGAACGACAGCAGGTCAGATATGAATGTAAACTTGTGACTGTTCGAGCCGCTCTTATAGAAGATTATCAGAATTATTGGTGTAAGTGGTGAGGTGAAGTCACTGTGCAGGGTTTATGTATTTATTCTTCCTCAGAATCGTCCATCGGTGATCACCTGCGCCCCGGCGAGTAATCGCACCTGCAGCCTTTCGAACTGTCACATGTCTCCGAACGGCTTCTCCTCGGCCGTCAGTAACATCAAGAGCAAAACTAATGGTAATCACTGATTTTTTTCATTTACTGTAAAGCTCTTTATTTAATAAATAAAAAATTGAAAAGAAAAAAAAACATTAGAGACACGAGGAATAAAAATGTTAAGTTATGTGTTTTAAATCTAGAAAAAAATTCTGTGCATTTTGCAAAGAGGGACATAATTGAAAAGGGGATAACATGACCGTATTTAAAACGCTAAAAGAAAGGTTTGGCATAAAGTGTGTGTGTGTGTGTGTGTGTGTGTGTGTGTGTGTGTGTGTGTGTGAAAGTAAACCTTTGCTACGTTAAACACCATCTGAACCATCAGTATCTCTGCCTCTCTTTAGCCAATGCAGTGTGTGATCCTGTGATTGAGGAACATTTCCGCCGCAGTCTGGGGAACATCTACAGAGAGCCAGAGGTGGCATCTAACTCCGTGTCTATCACCGGCTCGGTGGATGATCACTTCGTTCAGGCGCTGGGAGACACCTGGTTACAGATCAAAGCCAAGGGTGGTGGTTCCGGGAGTCCTGAGTCCACTTCATAAAGTTCTTCTGAGAACTCATCTGAACCTTCTGGGTGGTTTGTGTTTGGGTTAAACTCCTTTCACACCAAGTCTGATCTCAAAAATTATTATTATTATTATTATTATTGTTATTGTTATCTCTAAACAGGCTCAAATTCATGTCCAAAATGTAATGATTTTTTTTCACGGCTTTTGATTGGATCAGTAATTTAACCTTCATGATTTGTAGTTTATTAAAGGCCACTCATAAAAAAAAAAATAATAATTAGAAAAGTAGATTTCAGCTTTAACGCTGATGGAGATTTCTCCTTCCACTCTCCCTCACCCCTTTTCTGTTTCTCCCACACTTGATGTGACATCATCAGGATCATGTTAGATTACAAGTCGAAACGGACACAGTAGAATGATGACACTACATAAAAAGTGGCAGTATGTAATGATTAACACTTTTCACTCTGTCACCTTTTGGCCACACAAAGGTGTAAGGTCCCCACTTACGTATGTGCACTTTGGTAACGAAAGTTAACTTTGGCATGGGCCATCGGAAAGTTACACATCCACCATTACAGAGAGAGCACTTTACTATCTGAGTCACTCTCAGCGTTCTTTCTGCCATCCATGTTTAAACAAAACAGTAACTTCAGCCACCAGACAGAGCCACGAATTAGGACTTTTTATAAGTTCAGACTTTACAACTTTCAAATCCAACTTTGAGGAAGCCAACCATGCACCGGTTTATCCTTGGAAGGCCAGTTATTTCATCAGATCAGCCCTTTTAAAACCAGAAAGGCTCGGAAAACAGGCACAATCGCATACGAATGATGAACAAGGTGTTTTCTAAGTGGCACCACCAAAAAGCCACGCGGATGTGACTGACTCAACATTTGCCAGCATTTACTCCCACTTGAGTTATGGCAGAGAGAGCGAGAGGGAGAGAGAGAGAGATTTCTAATGAACAGCCAGTCCCTAGTGCGCATGCCCAACTGGTGATACACTCCCTTTAGGGTCTGATTTATACTTATGCTTGAATATAACCGTTGTTACTCAGAGGCTCGCTGATCTGAGTGTGATGCTCAGTCATCTTCTCATGTGTCTAAAGAACTGAACTGAGGTAGAGAACACACCTGGGTTCTGTTCAAACACTGAATGTCACTGTCCACTTATGATGTGTTTAATGTCATACTGCCCCTGGTGGCCAGGTATAATAAGACACCACTGTCATATTTTGTACAGATTTGCAGAATCGTACATCAGACTGAAAAGGAATGTGGCTGAGTGCCTGTGATTGGATTGTGGACGGAGCTAGTTGTGTAAACAGAAGTGTTTATGTTGCAGATGTTTTACAGTATTTAAATATAACATCAAAGTTCTGTTCATCGCTCTGATGCTCAGATTGTTACGTGATCGCCACCTAGTGGACAATTTTGAAAGGAAATGTTTTGCCATGAAATTGTCAGTCCAGTGGTGGAGGTCACGCTGTGCTGTTATTGCAGTCATTTTTCATATTTCTGTCTTTAAATTGGAGAAACTTCTATAGGACCTGGTGTGAAAGGTACATTTTTTTTTTCGAACAATAAGTTTTTATAAACAGGTGAACAGGGCCATGAACAAATGTCATGGAGTTTTCAATTAGAACATTTTAAAGGGCTGCCAAAGATGCTTTCTACTATTTTTAAATGTTTGCTGTATTTTATATCCGTCTCAAACATGCAGATTTCTGGATTTAAGCCGGAAGAGAAAGAAAGGCACCACATAATCCAAAAGTATCAGTTCATTCTGTTATCAGAAGAATGGTGTTGGAGTTTTAATGATCTTACAGTTATTATAATTACTCAATTTCAACAGACATGTAAGTTGTCCTGCGCATTGGACTGAGGATGTGTTTAACTTTTCATCTCTAATTCAGACTCATTAACCTGACACACACACACATTTTCTATTTTATTTGTAATCTTTAATCTGCTTAAATATGTACTTCAAATAGCTGGTATCTATTACACACAGACTTCTATCTTTATACCGTTCATTCTTAGTTTTATTTTTTAATCAGTAACGGTGTTAGAAAGTCCTGCTGCTGGAACAGTGTACTCAATATATTTTTATAACAAATGTCTTTTAGATATGACGGCACCTCGCTTGGAAGCACAGCCTCTGGAAAGGCATTTACATGCAGTATAAACAGCGTTTTAAATAATTATTTGGGCTCTTCAGATTTATAACATGTTTATTACAGAACTGAGTGAGATGAACAGCAGCTTTACAAATTCCACGGACATGGTGTACTAAACCTTTATCATCATATTCCACAATCGCAGCATTAAAGACGTGTCCTGCTTCTGGAACAGCCGCGTGTTAATGTCTAACTTTAATATTTCATCAGATTGTTGCAGTCGTTTAAAAATACCTCCTCGTTTTTTTCTCATGAACTTGGTTCTGGAGCGAAAGAAGAAAATGTTGTATTACATCCTGAGAAGGAAAAAAAAAAAACCCCAAAATATAAAACATGCCCTTTTATAAGTACAACTTTGTACTGCAGCTCTGAATTTTATTTTATAGCTCAGAAATACATCTTCATTATTCCTGGAGAATGAAAACACCAGTCAGCTGATCGACAGGTGAATCTGACGGCTGTGTAATGTCCCTCAACTTCTCAGTCTGACTCGATTTTCACACTCGCTCCTGCAGTCAGAGTTCTCATTTTACAATCAATTTTTGTCTAGAGAAAAGAAGAAAGATTTAAACAAGAAGATTTTACTTTCTGAATAGCCATTCATTCAATATATCCAAAAAAAGAGAAAAAATATCTGGTACAATAAACATGAGCCGTTAAAATCCAGGTGCCACGCCTTTACCTGTTGTAAATAATCCTCTCAGCATAACAGATGACTTTTAATGAACCTTCAGTAACATGGGGACTCCTTTGATTTCATAAATAATTGTTGATTATATTCACTGTTTATGAAGTCTCCATTCCTTTGTGTCTCTTAAGCTGCTCTGAAACAGCACAAGTGGAGTTTAGAGATTTGATGTTTCTTTGATCCACCAGCGTTCTCTCATTTTTATCCAGATATCCATCATCAAATGCAGCGTACTTGGTCGGAACTGTCTGTAAGTCTGTATGTACATGTATCACCGCCGTCTCGGAGCCACAAACTAGAAAAATGCTGTTTGGAAATTAAAAATCTCTTCGTGTATTTTTCACCCTCCATTCTCTTCATGACTGCAGAGTTCCTTCAGCTAATATATTCTTAGGTTAAATCATGATTTCTTCCCAAATTAATGACCAGTACGATATTTTTGGCCCAAAAAGAAACACCCAAAAACGTCCCACTGAGTACAGAATCTGTTCCTACTCTTTACATCCAGTAATGATGAGGAGGTGATTTAATAACAGCAGTGTGACTGTACCCCTCGCTACAGCAGGACTGTGCAGTACTTCTCTCCAGTACTGGAAATCTGTGTGTCCGAAACTCAACACACTAAATGTCTTGTCGTTATAAAATCAAGACACCATTTCGTTTTCCTTCCTCCCCGGTGTGAGGGTACACAAAAGGTGTTCGATTTAAAATAAAAAAAAATCAATATTAAACAGCAAAGGAACAGATTTTGATTGATTTTGATTGGGTTATATGGCTATGCACAGTTAGGCCACAGTGACCTTGACCTAAAAACCTAATCAGTCGATCCTTGAGTCAAATTGGGCATTTATGCAAAGTTTGAAGAAAATCCCTCAAAGTTTTCTGAGCAGCCTGGATGTACAGAGAGACACACATACAGACGGCCAACCTGAAACCTGACAGAGGAATAAGATATATACACACGATTAAATTTATTCAGGATGATCAGCACGTGTTTAGATCAAGTGGTCTAGGATATAAACCTGTTAGCGTGTCCTACATTCCAGCGCTGATCGAGTCTTAGCCCACACTGTTTTTTGAAGACTCCTTAACTATTCAGTCACGGTTTCATCCTTTTCAGCTCTCTACAGAACTTTTATAACCTTTTATGGAGTTTTGTGGGTGTTGCTAAATTTTAATTCCATGAAAACGCTTGGTAATTAATGGCAATATGATTGGTGTTTTTTCAGCTTTCACTTGTTACTATGAAGAAAATATTAAGTTACCAAACTGTTTGCAATTCAGGATCGAATTGTTTTTGTAGTAAAAGATGAACGAATCATCATCATCGTCATTCTGCCTTCAGTTCGAGTGTGAGGAGCAGACGTGTTTTCACTTATGATATAAATACGGTTAAATTTTTTCATGATAGTGTGGAAAAGATTATTGATTCATGATTCTTGTTGAGCACCAGAACAAAAACCGCTAACAGACCTGTTTAAATATTAAGATATAAAATGATATTTAAAAATAATTCAACATGTAGTGTGATGTTTCAGACACGCCAAAGCAAATATTATTCTTCTGAGGTTTTTCATGTCTTTGGTTTTGTTTAGTTTTTGTTTTGTTCCGGTAGCAGAAACACTCTGAAATCTTGTAATATGAAGTGACCATCGTTACGCAGTGCGTGATGAATGACCAGTTTATAATCTCTTGATTTTTACTTAAAACTTCTCATTATCTTCATATTTAATATCCATTCGCATGCATAGTTTTCTTTTTCTGTTTTTGTTTTCCTTTTTTTTGTTTTTTCAAAAAAGTTGATCTTTTTTTGTTTGTTTATGAGGTCAGAGGTCAGGTGACTGCCAGAACAGTTTTGGGGGAAAAGTTTAAATATTAGCTGGAGGTTCGAGGAAGTTTCCGAGTCCCGTATATGACGATGTTTGTTTGTTGTACGCGGTTTAAGTGGTGAAGGGGCTGCGTCCTCACTTTGTAAGAGCTCTCAAAATAAATAGTGAGAATATTATAGCTAGTTTATATGTAACTCTATTTACTTATTTTTTTCTTACAAGTGCCACTTTTATATTCATTAAACCTGAGAAAATAAATAAGTGTTTTAACAAGCCGGTCTAATGATTGTTGTTTTTGGAAGGGGCGAAGCCTGAATAATCATGTGACTCAAAATGAATTTGATCATCATTTAATTTAAAAACTAAAAGTCGGGGATTTGTGTGTGTGTGTGCTTAAACCCCAAATATTAAATGTAATATCTGCACAATGTCATACATTGTATGTGGAATCATCTGGAAGCTCCCAAGTTTGAAATTCAGAGACATTTTACCTTAAAACTCTTTTTGACACTTCCATTTTCCCTCTTCATCATCGCAAGTCTATAAATATTCTCATCATTTATTTAAATATTTTATCCTTTAAATCAAACTGATGGCGAACAAATTTAAAGCATTTTTCAGTTGCCCTTATCCAAAGCAACTTAGAAAAGTTTTTTTCTTCACCCAAGTTTATAACAGTGCTAATCCAAGTACTTCCAAACTAGGTTTTCAGCCATTGTTGGAAGACTCCTAGTGACTCAGCTGTCAAGACATCTAGAGGAAGTTCATTCCATCACCGCGGTGCCAGAACAGAGAACAGTTTAGATCTTTCTCTTGTCCCTTGATAGAAGAAGGGACCAGTCTAGCAGTGTTAGAGGATCGGAGAGAACGTGGTGCAGTGTGGGGTGTGATAAGTGCTTTGAGGTAAGAGGGTGCAGGTCCATTTTTGGCTTTGTAGGCGAACATTAGTGTTGTAAATGTAATGCGAGCAGCTACAGGAAGCCAATGGAGAGAATGTAGCAGTGGAGGGGTGTGGGATAACTTGGGAAGATTGAGAACAAGCCGTGCCACTGCACTCTGGATCAGTTGCAGAGGTCGATTGGCGCTCAGAGAAAGACCTGCCAGGAGTGAGTTGCAGTAGTCTAGCCTTGAGATGACAAGGGACTGAGCAATTATCTGAGTGGTCTTAGAGGAAAGAAATGGATGAATCCTTTGGATGTTAGAGAGGGAAAATTTACATGATTTAGAAAGATTAGCAATATGAGAGGAGAACAGTGAAGGAAAGATTTATTACAAAATCTATTTTTAAAAAAGTCTGTACAACTTTGCATGAAATATTTGCACAAAAAACAAACAAAAGCCCTGTACCACCTAGTGTTTAAATTACAACCCCTGGCAAAAAGTATGAAGTCACCTTTTGCCAGGGGTTGTATATATTTCTTAGTTGTTTTTAAGAACTTTTTTTATTCCTGATCTCCTGTGATGTGATTTATGCTGAGTTTGGATGAGGGATGAAGATCAGTGCAGTGACACAAGGAAGAATATCAGTGGAAGTCGAAGTGAGATAATAACCTGATACCCCATGACTTCAAAACATCATATTTCAGATCATACTAGATTAAGTCATCACTTAACCACTTAAGATGATGATCCGTCCAGACAAACAGAAGGGGAGCAAGCCGGTTGTGATCACAAAAATAAATCCTAACATGGGGATCAGGACCCTGACAGACAGCAGAGGGGTCTTATATCATGTATAACCTTATATCATGTATATCTTATAACCCTGAAGGGGTTAATTTAGTTATATCCAGCGCACTGAACTCATGGCTACATACAAAATCTTATTTAAATAATGTAATTTATTGCTTCCAATGATGATGCAAGCCATAGCAACGGTCTGTTATACATAGCAACGGTCTGGAATAATAAATAACAGACTGCTGAATATCATGATGGACCAATTAGAATTGAATATTCAAATGACCCTTGCCATCCACTCATTATCGGTAGCGTTTATCCGTCGGGGTCGTGGGAAAGCTTGAGTCAATCCCAGCTGGGTTCAGGTGAGAGGGGGCGGGGTTACACCCTGATCAGACCACCAGTCTATTACAGGACTGACACACACAAGCATTTAGATCGCAATGTTACCAGCCGTGTAATTATTACAGATAATTCATTTGAAATTCAGGATGAACTGCATCACTTCAAGTATAAACTCAAAATTCCTTTAGATTCCAACAGGGAGCACTATCGGTACATGTTCTACTCACTGATCTCTATATACAACTGGAGACATGCACAGGCTCAAATAAGTAGATGCCGATGGCTGCCATATTGGTACTCTCCCAGCAGGTGAAACATGGCGAGTTTACGGCATCACCTCTACACAGTGCATAAAACAGATGATTTTGTCCATTTGGAGGTAATATCTTGATTAGAATATAAATAAGATTTTGTACATATATCTTTTAGATAATAATTTACTTGCAAAATGTTTACACATATAATATATAGGTATTATAGATAATATTCATTCAAGGTTGCTTAATCCTCATTAGAGTCGCGTGGACGCTGCCACCCATCTCAGCCGACTCTGGGGCAAAGTCGGGGAACACCCTAAACAGCTTGACAGACCATCGCAGGGCCAACGCACATACAATCATTCATACTCAAACTGTGCATGTTTTTGGACTGTGGGAGGAAACAAGAGTACCTGGAGGAGAACATGCAAACTCCATGCAGAAATGCCCCAAATGTGGGACCTTTTTGCTGTGAGGTGAGTGTGCTAACCACTGTGCCACCGTGCCACCCTAGATTATATTCACACACGTAAACAGTGAGCACACAATGGAGCAGTGGACTGCCACACATTGGGGTGCCTGGAGAGCAGTTGGGGGTTAAATGCTTTGCTCAAGGGCAATTCAACCATGAAGGTGGAGGAAGGGAAGGTGCAGCTCACTCCCCCACCTCTACACATTTTTCCTGCTGGTTCGGGAATTGAACCAGCGACCTTTTGGTCCCAAAGCCCAAATATAATTTATTTAATTGTTTGTAAATCTTTCCAGATCATAATAATAGTTGGTATTCATGTCCTATTGTTATTTAGCAAACTAGAGTAAATATATTTTATGATGATAAGTTTATGTTAAATAAATTAGAGAAGTTGGTGCTCTAGGTTCATTGCCAGGTATAGTTTAAGTATAGTTTTTACCAATATGGCGACCAGTGAGTGTGAATGGTTGTGTGACTGATGGCCCTGCGATGTCCTGGCGAGCTGTCCAGGGTGTACCCCGCCCTCGCCCAGATTCAGCTGAGATGGGCGCCAGCCTCCCCGTGACCCTAATTAGGAATAAGCAGTTCAGAAAATGAATGAATGAATGAATATTGCGACCACGTGGTTTCAATAGCCTACGTGGTGTTAACCTATCGTACACACCTCCAGTTTTATACAGAGCTCAGTGGTTCTACTACAGTCACCCATCTCTCTCTCTCTCTCTCTCTCTCTCTCTCTCTCTCTCTCTCTATCTCTCTGACTATCAATTTCACTGCACTGAGGGAAAAACAAACATAGATTCCTTTATTTTTAGTAAAGTTCATCACATTTAATCCTGAATCTGATTTTCCATATTTCTGTCTCCCATCCCCTTCTCTCCTGTCTGTCATTACTGCGTCCTATACGAGCCTCTGAGGTGCTGGGTGTGTTGATGATGTATACGTTTCACTTCTGACTTTAATCTGCTGTATTAATGGTGAAAGATGAAGCTTCTCTCATTAGTAACGTATTTTGTGGAGCGTAGTTTGTGAAGTGGGTGTTGCCATCTCAAGATTTACATAATTACTTGTAGATTATTCAAGTTTTATCCATCCGTCTCCAGCTTCTTCCTCCTCTGAACAGGATGTGAGCTCGTCCTCGGGGGACAGAGAATTTAAAATAGATCCTTTAAACAAGTGCAGCACACACACACACACACACACACACACACACACACACACACACACACACAGTGCAGATGTAAGTGAAGCTGGCAGGATGGAGCGGTTGGCCTTGCAGCTTCACGATGTCACCACTGCAGCATGTAACATGTGACCAGAGCTGACAGATGTGAAAGGTAAGAAAGGTTCTCGGAAGTCTTTTTGATGGTGAGAACCGTGATAAGGTGCAGAACCCTGACCTGATTAGGACACCACCCCTGACTGAGCTGGGGATTGATTTAGTCTGTCAGCTCTGTTGTGTATTTCTCCTCTCCTTTCTGAGGAACGAGGAGAGAACACGGTCGCGCCTCATCACTACAACAGGCACGGAACTCGTCAGGCTGCCTCAGCACCAGAGAACCTGAGAACAGACTTACTGCTCACATGCTTGTGTGTATAACTGTTTGAATTAAACGCTGCGGTAAGGAATTCATTAAAATTTGAATATCTAATGAAGCCCGTGTCCATGAGAGAGAACACCTAGTCTTCTCCTGTGATATCCAAGACGCTTGGAGACGTGTGGAACATGAGACTTCGTCCTCTCCCACATGCTGAACAGTTTATTTTCGTTATATTTTTAGGGTCATGCACGTGGACGTCATCGTCACGTCACACCAAACGGCTGAACCCAGCTTCAGGTTTCTTCACCAGTTCAGAATTAAAACCTCCTTCTGTAACCTCCTGCCAGAGGAAACTTGCTTTTACTGCAACACAGCAGAATTCATGGTGCCATAAACCCAAAATATCACTCATCCGCCCCCCAGATTTTACAGCGGGCTTTCCTGGGATTTAAATCAATGTGATTAAACTGGGAGCTGTGTCCGCCTCACAGCAGGAGGGTCCTGAGTTCGAGTCCTGGGCTCGGCGAGGGTGTTTCTGTGTGGAGTTTGCATGTTCTCCTCAGGGGTAAAGCAGTTTGGGAAATTAAATGACTCAATGAATCCACACTGAGAGATGTTACTTCCTGTTCTCGCCTGCGTTAGCTGTGATAAACAGTCCTCATCACATCGCTTCATTTTGCTCCCACTCTGTTAAAGGTGCAGAAATCTCTTCTGTTGATCTTTTAAGCTTAACAGCTCAGATGAATACACACAGGGCGGTGGTGGCTCAGTGGTTAGCATGTCAACCTCACAGCAAGAAGGTCCTGGGTTTGATTCCTGGGCTCGGGGTGTTTCTGTGTGGAGTTTGCATGTTCTCCCCGTGCTTGTGTGGGTTTCCTCCGGGTACTCTGGTTTCCTCCCACAGTCCAAAAACATGCACATTACGCTGATTGGTAGTTCCAATTTGCCCCTAGCGAGCAGGCCTGGCGAGCTGTTCAGGGTGGACCCCGCCCTCTCCTAGACTCGGCTAGGATAGGCTCTAGCCTCCCTGCAAGGCTAATAAGGATTAAGCGACTTAGAAAATGAATGAATGAATACACACCTTCTATCAGTTCAGAAGCTCCACCCCACAAATTCAGGGACTCACATTCCCAAAGACATTAACAACTACAGCCCCACCCACCCACAAACATCTCCTGTTACTGATGACCTGGAATAATATTGTGTGTGGCTCATGATTTTTCAATAAAATGTACAGATGGAACAGATCGTGAGCAGACCGTGCAGGAATATACACTGGTTTTAATAAAACGTGATTAGAATCAGTGGCTGCACCTTTAGCCTCTGAAACTGGAGACTCCTTCCAGTAATGCTTATTAAACATTCGCTAATGAAAACCAGTTGATGATGACACATTTTTCTTTGTTAATGAAGAGTCATTGATACATTCTTAATCTTTCAAAGGTCTTGGAGATGGAAGGACCTAACTCCGCCAACCCTGGTTGAAGGCGGGGTACAACCGGAACAGCTTGCTGGTCCATCGCAAGTCCAGCACATAAACACACACAATTAGCCTAATATGCATGTCTTTGGACTGTGGGAGAAAACTGGAGAACCTGGAGAAAATTCACACCAGCTCAGGGAGAACATGCAAACTCCACACAGAAATGCCCTCGCCGGGCCTGGAACTCGAACCCGTGCACCCACTCCACAACCATGCTGCTCACTGGTGCTTATGTTACAGCCGGATCTGCTGACCAAACCACGCCCTTCTGTTACACAGAAATAACATACAGCTGCTGACCAATCAGATTCCAGCGTGCTATTTTAGGTTTATAGTTATTAAAAAAAATTCACCCAAGGGGAAACGACACGTGGTATTAAAGATGTGCTTCTGTTAGTGTTTACTTTCACGTCACGATCATGAGATTTCACACGAACTTTGACATCCGAATTCAGGAATCACAGTTTTCAACAGGAATCCAGATTCAGATGCCATCAACACTGCATACAACTAACAAACGTGTGTGTGTGTGTGTGTGTGTGTGTGTGTGTGTGTGTGTGTGTGTGTGTGTGTGTGTGTGTGTGTTTTTTGGAGGCAGTGTAAGTGCTTCCCTCCTGCAAGTTTCACATTTAATCAGAGAAGATATTTTGTTTAATAAAAATCAGGGACTTACAGCTTA
>JAOUQZ010000017.1:152219-175516 GCA_028564935.1 Neosilurus hyrtlii | reverse complement strand
CACACACACACACACACACACACACACACACACACACACACACACACAAAACCATTCACACTCACACCTAGGGGCAAACTATTAATGTGCCACTCTTTGGACTGTGGAATAAAATGGGAGTACCTGGAGGAAACCGAAACAAGTATTAAAAAACCCCCAGAAAACAAACAAGCAAAAAACAATCAAGCAAAAAAAAAAAAACACCCTCTCAAAGCCCTGGACCATCTTGCTGTGAAGCAAATGTGCTAATCACTACACCATTGTCCCAACTATTAGTAATAATTAAAAAATCTAAAAAAAATATCTAAATTTAAAATAAATCAACTCTTAGAAACTATGAGACCAGAATTTATTTATTACACTCTTTCTATAGTTTAATACATATTTTCCTTTTTTAATTCACCAAAGGATGAATCTCTAAATGTCTAAACAGATAATCAGGACATAAAGACAAGAACATAAAAACATCTACTTCATTCTTAGTTTGAAAACATTAAAAACCAAACCAGGTCTCCAGCAGATCACATGGTTCCCAAAGTACAACATCCACAACAACATTTCTGAATTTATCAAGAAATAAGAAACAGGGAATATAAAGGGTTAATCTCACCATACTAATTAGAATCTCTTCAAATCGTCTGCCAAAATCTCCCAGTGGATATAATCACAGGAAATCTGCTCCACCTTCAGTCACTGATTAAAAGATGGAACGGTAATCAAAAGTCTAATGTGTTTTTTTTTCTTCTTTTCTCCTGTAGATGCTTTTTCAACCACCAAAAATCTACCTGTTGTTCTTTTCCCCCCCAAAAACTAACTGCTCCCCCTTTTCTGCTGCCATCTTGTGCAGACCACGCCTTAATATGAGTCAACCAGTGAAAAAGTAGCAGGGTAAGAAAACATAAATAAATTGATGAAACTGTTACAAATACTAAATGAAACACACTGTGATTATAAATATTATTTTTAATACTTTTTATTTATACATTTTATTTATAACATGACAATCGTGCTTTATCGTATAACACATTTAAATACATATCTGGTGTATATAACACGCTGTAGGCAGTGTAACAGTTAAAAATATACAAAACAATATTATTTTATTACTAGACATAAATTCTATCTCTCAGTCATATTTAAATAATGTTTTTAATTTTTTAAATAATTATTTTCACTTCTCGTAAGATATGTGCTTTATTTTCAAAGATCAAAATATTATTGCAGGAAAAAAAACCCATCAAATTTAATTTTTTTTAATATTCCAACATTTAGACAAAAACTTCCCGAGTAGTACAGACGTTCACAGGTACATGATTAACACGACACCGTTTACAATAAAGCTCCAGAGAGAGAAAACAGGACGTTTTATACAAATCTCACAGGACGTAGTCGCTTCGCATCTCGTCTGAAGAGTAAACAACTACTGATTTAAACTCACATCGTTCACACGTAGCTGCCATAAAACACAAACTAACACATCATCATCATCGTCATCATCATCCTAAATCCAATCCCAACCAATTCCTCTGCCTGACTTCACAAGCAGAACATGGAAAACGAACATATCTAATTATAATAAGCCCCGCCTCTCTGCACAGGAAAATAACACTTTCATGCTTTCTCTACAAAACAAACAAACTTCAGCAAAACATTTTCTCAACCTAATCTAAAACTCGGAAACCTCAGACTTCTACAATATTTGTGCTTTTTCCGAAAATTCCACGTACATTTCTCTTTGTAAACTTTCTCAGAGGTGCTAATACTTTTTGTTTATTTGTTTGTTTGTTTCACAGATATGGTCTAACAGTTTGGCACATAAATAAATTACATTTTCACACCATTCTATCAGATTGATCCTCCATTTATCATACTTTATTCATTATACATTTAAGATATTGATTGGAAATTTACCGAAAATTCATTGATTAACGAACCACACAATTAATCAACAAATTCAAGTTGTTTTTATTTTTAAATGATCAGGAAACTGATATTAAAAGATTTATTTAGATTTGAAGTACGTGTTTTGGGAAATTCAGGAAAATTTGGCAAAAGTGGTTATAAAATTAATTAAACATTGAAATGTAATAATTAAAAATTCAGGTAAGAAAAAAAACCCAAATTTAATAATTCATGTTATTTTTTTAGATATTGTAAGAAGTTGAAGTTCAGAATGTGGTTAAACTTTTTTTAGTATATTTAAATATAAACTAAAAAAGCTACTGATGATGATGATGATGATGATCACGGTGTATTTGAAGTGGGAATTTAATAGAATTATGAATATAATTACAAATAATTTTGATTTATTTTAATAAAGCTGTATGGTTTTTATTTTAAAGTTTAAAAGTGCATGCAGGAGTAAAATCTAAATCTTATGAAACACCAGAGTGATATGATGAATATTAATACATAATATAAAATAAAATATGATTGACTGAGACCAATACTTGTTTTTTGTTTGTTTGTTTTTTGTTGTTGTTAATATTTTTTTTAATAGCATCTCTGTATTCTGATCGGCCAGAACCGAGTTTTATTCTATTTTATTATTATTTGTAAACATTTTTAAAAGTTGTTCCTGAATTTCCTTCCGACTCTTCACAGAAATCTAGTGTTGAATTTTCTTAATTTTGTAACTTTTCCATGATATGTGATTTTTTTTTTCAATTCACGCCTCATCCGTTCAGCTTCTCCTCAAACTCAATCAAACCTTCTTCAGTAAACTCAGAGATTTTCTGCTCGTCTTGAAGCGTGTGAGTGTAAACAGGACGAAGTGACGCTAACTGATTGGCAGACGGACGCTGAGCCTAAAATCCCTGTTTTTTTTATATTCTTTTTTATATTTAATGTTTGTTTTTTTTTGGTTTTTTTTTAGAACCCTGTCCTTTGTGATCTACACACTGAATGGCATAGATATGTTTTTGCTTTATAATTTTGGTCCTCGATCACAACATTAACGTACAAAACATCCTAAAAAGTCTCTAAAAACAGCTTCGACAATACAAGTAGATTTTCTAGCAGTTTGGTTTTTTTTTCCAAAAAAATAAAATAGTAACAGTCTCTCTAACAAAAATATCAGATGACGAATAAACGAGTCCCCAGGGCTTCATGTGCTTTTTATTATATTATTAACGATCATACAGTTAAGCTCGGCTCTCTCTCTCTCTCTCTCTCTCTCTTTCTCTCACACACTCACACACACTGTCTTGTTCATACACTAAACATCAAAGTAACACTGAGTACACCCACTGATTCCATCCTGTATTCCTTGTTTTACATTTTTTCTTTCCACGTGATTTCAAGGTTATTTTTTGTTCTCTCTCTCAGGCGCGTCGAACCAATATTCAGTTTTCACGTCACAACAACGGATCAAACTTAAAAATTTTTGCAGATTATTATTAAAAATGATAGACATTAAATAGTTGATGTGCTTTTTAAACCCCAGGATGCTGTGATCGCCTTCATTAAGAAACGAGTGTGCGATAAATATTGATCTTAAATTAGTGCTTGTATTAACTTCCAGATAACATCAATTTTATATCCACAAAACATGGAAATAATGAAAAATGTTGAATAGTACAAAATTTATACCATTACAGTGGAACCTTTGCTTTCGAACCTAATTCATTCTTAAATGTTGTTCTAAAACCGAGTTTTTTTCCTAAACTGAAACATATTTTCCCAGAGGGAGCAGAGTATAATGGATGAATCCGTTCCTGACCTCCTCACTCCACAATTGTATTATTACATGACATACCAACCGAATAAAGAACAAAGTTTTAAATAAGAAAGAAAGTTTCATTCACCAGCACCAACGCCATTTTCATACTTTCATATGATTTCTTTCTTCGCCTCTATTGTTTATTTTCAATCTTTCCCTTTTTGCCTTTACACTTTCAATAGATTTGCCAGCTGCCATAGTGGCTTATCAATAAAAATAAAAAAAAAGAAATACACAACACAAGAAATATCACCAAAATCTGACAAAAGTTCAGAGTGGGTGTTCTGTGAGCGAGTGCAGTGTGACGAGACTGATGCACACACAGCCGGCTGTTGACGAGCAGATTGTTCAACAACCGAGCATTTGTGCTACAACCGAGTGCAATTATGGCTTCGAAATTTTGTTCAAAAAGGGACTCCTTCGAAAAACCAAGGTTCCACTGAAAATATAAAAAAACCTTACTGCTAAAAAATACTGAATATAAGGATTACTGAAAGAATAGAATAAAAAAACCTGAAACAAATAAAAATAACAAAACATGAAGAAAAAAAAAGCTGAAAAACACTGAAAGTGCGAAATGGATCAGAACTTGATGTCTCCATGATCACAATATAGCGTATGTAACGTGACGTTATCGACATGTTGGCATACGCGAGGCTCTGTGCTCTGATCCGACTCACAGTTTTAACACAATGAACAGATTCACTCGTTTACACGTGTTTTCAAATACAATTCTCTTTTTTTCTTCTGTACACCTGCAAAGAAACTGTTCCACATCATCGTCATCAACATCATCATCATCATCATCATCATTAATATTATTATCATTATTATTATTATTATTATTGTTATTATTATTAAGAGTGAAGTGAATGGTGATTGGCCCCTGGAGGTAGATGACTCTATTACTGTAAAAAGATGGAAGTCCTCTGTGCTGTTGCTCTGCGATTGCTCTCGGTTCTGGATGTCTACGCGCTCGGTGTTTGCTCCTGGTTCGGGGTGTGTGCGTTGGTGGGGTACACGGTGATGGCGTTTTCACCCTGCTGCTGTGGTTCAGGTTTGTTCTCCTGAGACTGCTCCATTTTCGAATCCTGAAACACAAATCCAGGCATCATAAACATAACTGTTAATCTCATCACTATTATTTCACCTCAACGATAAAAAATACTGTAATACAAATACACAAACTCCAGACCACCCCCCTCCCCCGCAAGATCACATCACCGCACATCACCGCCTGACTCTCGATGTAATTCCTGCTGAAATGTGATATGTTTGGTAGAGGTTACCTCTTTAGATTTCACCCTTTTGAGGAGGAACATGTACACCATGTATCCTGGGATGAGCAGCATGGAGGAGAGAGCCATGAACCAGCCGACCCCCTGACCCCACGCGGGAAACACGTAGTTATTCATTTTGAGAGGAACCATTTGGACGGCGCTGAACAGAAACACTCCCTGAAAAAGGGAAGAAGATAAAGTAGAGTGTGAGAAAGAAATAGTTGATTTATCCAGTCTGCCTTTGAGCAGCTGATAACTCCGGACGCTGGAGAACAGAGAGGAGCTTTCAGAAATATCAGCTCTTAGAACGTCCTCAGTGTCAGAGTTTGTTTAGAGTTCAAATCATTACACATCAACTTAATCTGAATTGCAGCCTGAGACGCTGAAGAGAAAACAGACGTGACGTTATACACTTAACTTATTCTGAAACTAAAATTAATGAAACATTCATCATTAATAATAAAATAATAAAATCACAGAATCATCTCCATCACCATGGGTGGCACAGTGGTGGAGAGGTTAGCACGTACACCTCACAGCAAGAAGGTCCTGGGTTCCAGTCCTGGGCTCAGTGAGGGTGTTACTGTGTAGAGTTTACATGTCCTCCCAGTGCTTACGTGGGTTTCCCTCCGGTACTCCGGTTTCCTCCCACAGTCGAGAGACATGCACATTAGCCTAATTGGCTGTTCCAAATTGCCCCTAGGCGTGAGTTTGAATAGTTGTGTGTCCATGACATCATCAACCCACTAATCATTCCATTTTGCCCACCAAGAGAGATCAGGTCCCCAGACCAAAGAAGGGATTTGTCATATTCTGGACTCCATTCACCAGCAGGCCCCACAGCCTACAAACATGGCCACCATGGACTACAACTCACAGGCATCACAGGCACTCACATTCAAATAAATACAGATCACACACATCTGGACTGTATTACAGCTGCAACCACATTCACAGTATAACAACATTCAGACTGCACACACATCCATGTTGTGAAATATACACTCCCAGTATAATATCAGTCTATACCAAGCTGTGTTTTGTCCTAGGCGTTCTGGTTATAACTCTGCTCAGAACAGAATTTTGGCAAAAATTTTATAATCACCGGTGTTTGTGAGTCAGGATGTGAGTCGGGAAACAAAATCCTGACCACACCCGTGCACAGATTTAAAACAAACTTGGTGGGGACACTACCCTACCTGTGTTCAAGACATGATTTAATTTTGGAATGTCAAGGTCACTACGTTTTGAAGATAGAGCACGTATAACTACAAAACGATACATTTACATTTACATCATTTGGCGGACGCTCCTATCCTAGCGACTTACAATTATCATTTTTATACAACTGAGCAAATGAGAGTTAAGGGCCTTGCTCAAGTGCCCAACAGTGGTGACAGAACCGCTGACCTTCAGATTAGTAACCCACTAAGCCACCACTGCCCTTATATACGACAGACATGCTGTTACTATGAAACACTAATAGGAAACCATATAGACTCTCAAATGAGACAATTACCTCTGACCTTGAGGGAACATGAAAGGTCAAACCCCAGCCATCAGTTTTTCACTAATTTGGTCACATCCACATATTACAGAACATCTCGTTAAATGAGTACATGGGTAATTACAACCAGTACCACATGGAGAATATTTACTACATAACCCATGCTGCAGGGTATCAGAACCTTGTATTATATGAGTGACCCTATAATTCTTATCTGATTTTCTCAGAAACAAATTAAAGCATATATTGATGCAGGAATACTGAAATTACACACATTACTGATAAATGAAATAAAGAGAGTTCTTTACTTACACCAACAACCAGAGGAGTGAAAAACACCCAACAGAGTTTCCACCATATGCAGGGTTTATATCCGATCATCTCCTCGATATTACTGTAGAATTTATTCACACCTACAGATATCAGGAATCAGACATATATTAAGATCATAATTAAAGAACATGGTGTTAATGAATACGATAACTTTAATTAGATACAAAAAGTTGGGCGTTGTGCAAAATGTTTTCAAATCTCATAAATTCATATTTTATTCACAACAAAACATTTTAAATATTGTGAGGCTTTTTATTATGTCATGAACAATACGATCTCATTTTGAATTTGATGGCAGCAACACGTCTCAAAAATGTTGGGACGGGGCAACAAAAGGCTGGAAAAGTACGTGGAACTAAAACTGTAATTAATTTGGTTAATTGGTCACAGATCAGTAGCATGATTGGGTATAAAAAAAACATCTGGGCAGAAGTTCGGCAACCTGTAAAAAACTATGGAACAATTTCATGATAATTTTCCTCAACGTGAAATTGTTAAAAATTTTAATATCTCGTCATCTACAGAACAAAATATCATCAAAAGATTCCGCAAAAATCTGGAGAAATCTGTTTGTAAGGAACAAGGATAAAAATCAGTATTGGATGATCATGATATTTGGGCCCTCAGGGGACACTGCATTATACATAGGCATGGTTCTGTCACGGAGATCACTGCATGAGCTCAGGAGCACCTCCATAAATCACTGTCTCTGAACTCCTCTGTCCTAAAGATGTCATTGAACTTCATACTGGAGACTCCTTGTACATGTTACATAAACACATTCCTCCTTTCAGGTACTGTTATACAATATTAATCACCAGCTGACCATTTACAATCCAGAACTCAGCACTTTCTAACCAATCATGATCTAGAACTCAGTACCTTCTGACCAATTACAATCCAGAACGGCATCTTCTGACCAATTACAATCCAGAGGTCAGCACCTTCTCATCAATCACTGTCCACAACTCAGCACCTTCTAACCAGTCACAATCCAATACTCAGCAACTTCTGACCAATCACTGTCCAGAACTCCTCACCTGACCAATCACAATCCAGTATTCAGCACGTTCTGACCAATCACAATCCAGAACTCCTCACCTTCTGACCAATCACAATCCAGAACTCAGCACGTTCTGACTAATCACAATCCAGAACTCTGCACCCGCTGACCAATCACAATCCTGACCAATCACAATCCAGAACTCAGCACCTTCTGACCAATCACAGTCCAGGACTCTGCACTTTCTGACAAATCACAATCCAGGACTCAGCCGAAGTGCCGTGGTGTAAAACTTTCTTTTTAAACTGTTTTATGTTGAGAGTTTGTGAGAATAAAATGAATAATCTCTGTAATGTTGTTGTGTCTCACCGTAACACCAGGAGATGGAGATACACTCGAAGAAAACCAGGAACAGGAGAGACATGCCACTGGCAGAATAATAATCAAAGAGTTTGAAAACGTAAAGGCCGCCCTAAAGACACAAGACAGAAAAAAAGGTCTTCAGTTTCATACACACAACTTATTCACAGTCTAATTTTTATTTTAATAAAAATATAATTTTCTGAAAAAAAGTGATAATCATGTTTACTTTACATATTTTTAAAATAATATATACTATGATAATATAAGTTAAGTAAGTCTAATATATACATATATATATATATATTCATTCATTCATTTTCCGAATTTGCTTAATCCTAATTAGGGTCGCAGGAAGGCTGGCGCCCATCTCAGCCAACTCTGGGCGAGGGCAGAGTACACCCTGGACAACTCGCCAGAAACACGCTAACAGCAGCCTACTCTTGACAAATGTCAGCAATGGTTCTTTTACATGCCTCTCACCACAGACAGAAAGAGACATGGCCGGCCGTTGATAACCCAGTTAGCTGCACTGAGGGATATATATATATATCCTGGCGAGCTGTTCAGGGTGTACTCTGCCCTCGCCCAGAGTCGGCTGAAATGGGCGTCATCCTCCCTGCAACCCTAATTAAGATTAAGCGGTTCAGAAAATGAATAAATGAATGATGAATATATATATATATATATATATATATATATATATATATATATATATATATATATATATATATATATATATATATATAAAACCTAATAAATGTAATTTTATTTATAAAGACGAGAAGGTGTGTAATTAACCTGTGTGATATTGGAGAGGCCGATTATATATGATACGATGCACACACATGCAATGAAAATCTCTCGTCTTTTCCTCAGGAGTGCTGGGAACTCGTCCACCAGTGCTGTGATGAATCCTTCCACTGTACAGAACTGCAGAGGAAAACAACAAAACTCAAATACCACAAAACACATTACAGTTTACATGAGGAGGGTTTTCTGATGATTCAATTCACATTTTTACTAAAGTGAAACAGAACATGACATGACATGGAGACCCAGTAATAACGCTGCTTTTCAAAAAGAGTTATAAGTTCTATTGTGGCAAAATAACAACCAGCTTTAATCTCAACACATGACTTCAGAGCAGCAGAGAATATTCACTCTTGTGTTGTTTTTATCTTTTTACATTTCCAGCAATGTGGCTTCTGTTTTACACAAAGCTGCAGAGGAAACTCGGTTGCTGAGGTTACCTGATTACCACTATGTTTCTCATAATTATATGTCTTTAAACCCGTTTTACAAACAACCCACAATTTTTTTATCTTATAAATTTTGGGTGAGGTGGACTGAAAGCTGTGTAGTTGCATTCACATATAAAATACGTGTTGTCTGAAATGGGAAAAATTGTTCAGGTCTTCATCTTCATCTTCATCTGCTTGGTCCACGGTCGAGTTTGGGGGGGGCAGCAGCCTAAGCAGTGAGGTCTAGACGTCCCCCTCCCCAGCCACCTCCTACAGCTCTTCCAAGGGGACACCAAGGTTTTCTGAGAGCTTCAAGCTCCTCCCACATGACCGAGCTTCTCATCCTGTCTCTGAGTGAGAGCCCTGACACCCTGCGAAGGAAGCTCATTTCAGCTGCGTGTTTTCGCTATGCTGCTCTGTCGGTCACTACCCAAAGCTTGTGACCATAGATGAGGGTTGAAACATAGATCAACTGATTAATTAAGAGCTTTGTCTTTCGGCTCAGCTCCCTCTTTACAGCAGAGTCTGCACCGATCCACCTGTCAATCTCCCGCTCCATCCTTCCCTCACTTGTGAACAAGACCCCGACATACTTGAACTCCTCCACTTGGGGCATGACCTCATTCCAGATCCGGAGGGTCCATTTCACCCTTTTCCAGCTGAGAACCATGGCCTCGGATTTGGAGGTGCTCATTCTCATCCCGGCTGCTTCGCACTCAGTTTCAAATCGCTCTAACAAGAGCTGGAGGTCCTGGTTTGATGAAGCCAAAAGGACAATGTCATTCACAAAAAGCAGAGACGAGATCTAGAACCAGCTGGGGGGGATATGTCTCTTGGCTTGTCTGGGTGTTCCCGCGGAAAAGATGGAGAAAGTGGCTGGGACGAGGGACGTCTGGACCTCACTGCTTAGGCTGCTGCCCTCACGACCCGACCCTGGATCAAGCAGAAGAAAATGATGATGATGATGATGACAATGATGATGTTTAATTTTGTAGAACTGAAGTCCAGATGATTCACTAATAAATTTAGTAAAGCTGTTTATCTCATACCTCGTCAGTGTGGGTGTTGTTTAAAACTTCGAATACATGCCTGTGTTCATAATCAGATCAACTCTTAACATAAATGACCTTCTGCGTGACCCAACTCTGAACACATTGAACTTTCCCCCAGTGTACAGTAAATACTGACACAACTTCAGTACATAAATCACAGACTCTGAAAATTGTTCTCAGATGAGTGAGGATATTTTTCATATAATTGAGCTGCTGAGTGACCTGGCTGTCGATTCCCAGCATAAGCAGCATGGAGAAGAAGAGGATGGCCCACAGTGGAGAGATGGGTAACTGTGTCACAGCTTCAGGATACGCTAAAAACGCCAATCCTGGACCTGTAGAGTAATGCCAACCAGAAACAAATCATTGAGACGTGACAGGAGCAATTCTATAGGATTATGACTGAGTGAAGCAGTTACCTGAAGCAGCCACGTCAGCTATCGGTCTCTTAGTCACGTGAGCCATGAACCCCACGATGGAGAAAATGACAAATCCAGCAAACATGCTGGTAGATGAGTTTATAAAGCACACGATGACCGAGTCTCTGCCGGAAAGACAGGAAACGAAAGACGTTAAACATATTCACGGCTGAACTGCAGGGTATTAATTCCAGCCATGGAGGAATGAATTAATTATGTACAGAGAGCTTGGAGGTTTAATTACACACTAATTCTAGGCACAAATTGCTCATGTTTATTCATATCCCCTTACATTAGTCAAATAAGGGCTCTTAAATGGCACGGTAAACATTGCTGGACAAAATGGAGGGGTTAATAACCCGTCAAGTCAACCATCAAAAGTCTCTTTACTGATTAAAACTGCTGAATACAACAAGATTCACCTCCTGGTGGCAGATTAGTTTTGGTAGATAACTTTTTTATTAGATTACATTTTATTAGATAGTTTTTTATTAAATTAGTTTTATTAGATCACATTTTATTAGATCACTTTTTTATTAAGTGAATTTTTATCAAATCAATTTTTTTAGATCACATTTTATTAGATCACTTTTTTATTAAGTGAATTTTTATCAAATCAATTTTATTAGATCACATTTTATTAGATAGTTTATTATTTAATCAATTTTGTTAGATAATTTTTTTTTTTAAATCACTTATTTGTTAGATCACTTTTTACTGGATAATTTTTTATTAGATCACTCTGTAATACATTATTATGAGGTCATTTTTTATTAGATCCCTTTTAATATGTTTACTTTTTATTAGATAAATTTTTATTCAATCACATTTTATTAGATCACTATCATTAAAAATTTTACATTTCTGAATCTGTGAGTGAAGGATTACTGTAGAAACATTGATGTAGATCAGGGGTCTCAAACTCGCCTTAATATGAAAGTTTAATGTCAGTGCGACAAAAAGGTGATGCGCATGCAGCAGGATAAAAGAAAAGTAGGAACTCAATGCAGCGAATATAGAATTTCCAGTCACACAGCGACACCATCGGCAATAACAGTCCCTGTAACCCGGACCAATTATTGGGTCGCCTTTTCCTGTAACAGCAGCACGGTGTCATTTCCGCTTCCTTTTCGTGTAACAGCAGCACGGCGGATATTGTTTGCGCTTGATATCCCAGTACTTTCTACCATCTACAAATGCATCAATGATGTTAATGTCATCATGAAAAACTTGAACATCGAGCGTAAAAACAAAGGAGACTGCTACCGGGATTTTATCCGCCGACCGCCGTGCTGCGGTTACAAGAAAAAGGAAGCGGAAATGACGTTCTCCGTGCGTCGGCTAAACGCTTGATTGAAACTTCAAGGCAAGAGAAGCCATATTCAGAAGAACAGTTCATGTTCTTCAATGTTCCATTCATTTTCAGGACAATTCATGTTCAGAGGAAGGTTAAAGGTTAAAGAATTGTTAATACAGACATTAGAATCTGAATACCGCAGATATAGAAGACTGAAGGAACCTCATATAGTCACTGACCAGAGAAATCTAATTATTATTATTATTATTAGGATTATTATTATTAAGATAATTATTATTTTCATTATTATTATTTTATTTATTTATTACTGATTAATTTATTTATTTTCTTATTCATTCATTCATTCATTCTTTTGTGTCAAGCTTTTCTTGAGGAAAACCTGATGCGGCCCAGCCTCACCCAGACTCCGCCTCCAGCGGCCCCGGGTAAATTGAGTTTGAGACCCCTGATGTAGATGATGGTGATTAGAACAAGCAAATTAATATAAACCTGAAGAAAATGACTTAGTTCGGTCTGACCAATCAGAATCCAGAACACTATACTGTGGAAATGGCAGCCATTTATATTACTTCTGCATGGAACTTAGCAATAAACAATGTGTGTGTGTGTGTGAGTGAGTGTGTGTGTGTCTTGTAGGATAATCAGTAGTGCACTGACAGCGAGGCGAATGCTGCTGAATATCACTGAGATGGAACGTTAAGGCTATTAAAGCTATAAAACTATTCAATTCAGCGATATCCGCTAAGCCTGAAGTGAATATTTGTTTTAGGTCAATACTACACAGAAACATAAACACAAAAATTGCATTAGATTGAGATATTTCTGATTAATTAAAAAAAATTATGAGTGATGCAAGTGAGCTCTGTGTGCAAGCACGAGCAGATGCATAGGCTAAGACTGTGCAACGTGTATCGGCAAGTCTTTCAACCTCATTCAACATGTACGTAAAAAGTATATATACACTACACAGAAACATTGAGAAAAGCAAATTAAAACAAGATTTTTAAAGCTTATATTTAGATATTAAAACCATGACAAACAGGTCAGGTGAGATCAGCATGCTCCAAGCTACAGAACTGTGTTGCTAATGGCACTGTTTTATAGTAAACAAATTAACTCTGTAGTTTTTGGTCCATATTGTAACTGCAAGAGTTTCAATTCGACCCACTGAATCTTTAATATTTACTGTAAAGTGTAACACTGTAGAACTGTTTCTGTTGTTATTGGTTTGTGAACTTTGACACAAAATATTATCCACAATTAGAGACAGAGCTTGAGTAACAGAGGATGAAATAACCCTTCTGCGTTATCTTCTCGTACCTGTAAACATTGTTGTTGAAAGGGTTGTAGCTGCCGAGCGCGATCAGAGAGCCAAGCCCCAAACCGTATGAGAAGAAGATTTGAGTCGCGGCATCCAGCCAGACCTAAGAGAACAAGACCAATAGCATAAACATCTTACATCGCCCTCTTCCTCTGTTCTCCTCCATCCTCATCAACCTCTTTCTCTAAATCATGCGGAATTACCTCAGACTCTTTCAGCTTCTCGAAATCAGGTGTGATGTAGAACAGAATTCCTTCTTTCGCACCAGGAAGTGTGACCCCGCGGATGAACAGAATAAATAACATGAAGTAGGGGTACGTGGCTGAGAAGTACACAACCTACAACCAGAAGGTAGTTTACACACAAAGAGGGAAATTTACATTAAGATGAGAAGAGAAGTGTCTGGATAAAACAATTTTACACTGTGTGCACAAATATTAGGCAAGTGATTATTTTGAATATATCATCATTTTATCCATAACTTCCAACTCCAAGCTGTATAAACTTGAATGCTTATTGGATTTAATGCATATCAGGTGATGTGTGGTTGTGTAACAAGAAAAGGTGTGGCCTAAGGAGATCAACACCCTATATCAACGGTTACATAATTATTTGGCAGATTTTTCTCCTCAGGAAAAATGGGCCAAAAAAGAGATTTAACTGACTCTGATAAGTCAAAAATTGTAAAAAGTCTTTCAGAGGGATGCAGCACTCTTGAAATATCTAAGATATTGGGGTGTGATCACAGAACCATCAAACGTTTTGTTGCAAATAGTCAACAGGGTCACAAGAAACGTGTCGAGAAGAAAAGACGCAAATTAACCACCAAAGATTTGAGAAGAATCAAACATGAAGCTACCAGGAACCCATAATCCTCCAGTGCTGCCATATTCCACAACTGCAACCTACGTACTAGGTGTTCAGTTCTTAGAGACATGGCCAGGGTAAGAAAGGCTTAAACCCGACCATCTCTGAACAAGACCCATAAGTTGAAATGTCAAGAATTGGCCAAGAAATATCTGAAGACAGATTTTTCAAAGGTTTTGTGGACTGATGAGATGAGAGCCTAATAATTGTGCACTCAGTGTATTTTCATGAAATTCAATAAATTTACAGACGGATAAGTGAATAGTAAATTGTTAGAGAAATTGTTTGTTTCATTTCCTTTCTTGTATATTTTATAGATATTCTGTGGAAATATTATTACCACACACTCTGGCACTACCTCTTTATGCGTAACTTGTTATTAAACATTCATTTAATAAAAAATTCAATATTTCACTTAATGTTAAACTGTTTGTTTGTAAGATGATATTACGGAAACATATCTCTCCAGCTTTATTGTTGACACAGATTTAATTACAAACGAAAAAAAAAACATTAGAAACTTAACACTAATACATTAAAAATACAAAACATTAAAAATAGGGTTGCCAAGTGATTAAAATGTATCTACATTGTTTAAATTAATATATAACAGTAACTATTACTTTCTACATCATGTAGTGCACTTATATATGGAGCAAGGAGTCATTTTGAGTTTCACCTGTTATACATAAATATTACATTCAGTGCAACAAGTGTGTTCTTGTCACCTCCTTGACTTTACAAAGGCACTGTGGTCAGAATGGCTCTGGGTAAAAGTGTTTTTAGCCATGAATTAAAAAGTGACTAAATAAAGGTTCATTCTTTAAGATGTTATTTTTTTCTGTGAATAATTCATCAAAACTAATGCATTAATTCAATAGAATTATGTTTTAAACTTTGTACAAGATCCCAACAAAAACAGAATTCTATAACTGACTGTATGATAGAGTGCCTCCGTATCAGATTATTAAAACTATTTACTTACTTATATTCTGTTTACGTCGTCATTCACCATGAGTCAGGAATTTATCTCGTTGAGAAAACAGGCTTGCGTACATACAACACAAATGTTTTTCTGTGAGACTGAGCTAATGAAAACGAAATCTTCTACTCTCACACATTAAGACTTTAATCAGAGATTTCCTAATTCATCGCCAAAACTGTGCTGATCTTAGTGAACTGCATCAATGAATAGTTTTCATTTATGTTTTTCCACATACAAGTTATTTACCTTTCCAGTCCAGCGAACCCCTTTCCAGATACAGAAGTACACCAGGACCCAAGCGATGGCCAGCGTAATTGCTAGCGGGACACGGATCTGTCCCGGTTTGTCCAAACCCGTAGTGATGTTGTGTACATTGCGTCTGTATTTACACATACACACATATTTAAAGAGTTTGATTTTAATTTTGAATCTAATTTCATCAGGCAGCACAATAAGTGTGTATCTTATGCTAACTATCTGAATAAAAAAAAAAAGAATTAAAATTCACACAATGATAGTTAACTGCAGCTAGTCATCATTCACTTTATACTTTATACAAAGCTTTATACAAACTTTATGAGCTTGTTAAATATCAACAGTGAAGATAATGTATATCCAGATACTCATACATTCATCCATTATCTGAACTGAATAATACTAAGTAGGGTCGCGGGGAGGCTGGCACCGATCTCAGCTGACTCTGGGCGAGGGCAGAGTACACCCTGGACAAATTGCCAGGCTATTGCAGGACAGAAACGTGCTGGCAGCTATGCAGCCTACTCTTGACAAAAATCAACAATGGTTCTTTTACATGCTGCTCACCATAGACAGTGAGAGACATGGCCGGCCTTTGAAAACCCAGTTAGATGCACTGGGAGGACAGCAGTGACAATCCGGTGATAGTGGGGCTTGAACCCGCGACCTTGGGATCAGTAATACAGTGGATATAAAAGTTTACACACCCCTGGAAAGCTTTTAAGATATGAAAGTGTGATAAACAATGTCAGACCTTTTTTTTTAACCAGCAGCCAAACAAATTCAAGCAAAACAAAAATAGAAACATTTTAGGGAAAAAAGAAGTCAGATGTACAGTAACCTGGTTGTATAAGTATACACCCCCCTCAAACAGCACTGTGTTAAACACCTTTTGTTCATAATACAGTGTGTTTTGAATAGAATCTCAAGAGGAAAACATCTTTATTTACTATTTTTTCTGCTTACAAAAATACTCCAGATCCATCAGACATGGAGAGAATCTCCTGTACATATCCCTCTTTCCGTCATTCCACAGGTCTCATATCCAGGCTCTAACTGAATTCATTCAAAATGTTATTCATCTCCTCCTGAAGTCAGTCCTTTGCTGAGTCGGATCTATCTAACAGGAGCCTGCAGGTTTTATCTCTAAATAGATTGACACTTGGGGCTACTCATGATTCCCTTTGTCTTTACCAAAGTCCCATGAAGAGAAGCAGAACCATGGTGAGATGCTGACACCACCATGCTTCACCGTGGGTACAGAGGTCTTTGAGATTTAAGCTGTCTAGTTTTTATATTAAACATCCTTCAGAAAGTTTCATCTCAATCTCATCAGATGAAAAATAATTTTTTCATACAGTTTGAAGTGATGGTGTGCCTGCTATGGCATAATAGAGGTCGCTATGCTTCATTCTTCAGATATATAAAGAATACAAGAGATGGTTGTCACATGTAGAGAGTGATCAGTCCTCGCCAGATGTTCCTGCAGCTGCTTTAACGTTGATGTGGATCCAATAACAGCCTCCCAATGATGTTTTGCTGTTGTCAGTAAAGTGAATGTTGTGGAACTGTGTGTCTGTCTTGCCAGATTGACTCATGTCCACACAGAGATCCTGTACATACTTCATGAACACTTTCAGAATCTGAGCAGCAGTCGGATGAAACCAACAGGATGTGAAGAGAAACGGCAGCTCTTTACTTTGGGTCAATCAGAATCACCCCAGCTGTATAATAATTACTTGTACCTTGAGTTTGGTTGTGATTGGTAGAGTCACATGACCAATTTTAAAAGGTTGCTCATCATTATTCATTTGAATGTTATTGCTGTGTCATGTTGCAGATGTAAAAAAATTTAACATGGGTTATCTTGGTATTTTTTCCTGCATCACAATAGAATTAAATTTTAACAGGGGTGTGTAAACATTTTAACACATCCATCACATTACTTCATATAAAACCTTCACCCAGCCTGGTAAGCGCTGAAGCAATGCTGTGTTTAGGAAGCGGGATATTTGAAGCTTAAGAGTGAAATGAGTTAAGGAAGTGAAAATAAAACTTGATGTCATATGATGAAGCTTATTTACGATCAAACACAAAATACGAGTGAATCAAAAGAATTCAATCGAAACATTTTCTTACTCCCAGAACTCCATGACGGCGCTGGTGAGGTTGGTGGTATCCGCAATGCTGTAGTTAGTGAAACATCTCTCTGTATTCCAGGGATTGTTACACGATTTCCATGGAAGGTCCTAGAGTAAAAAAAAAAACGAGTGAATTTAAATAATTTTATATTAAAATGTTTGGAAGGACACGCATGATGAAGCAGGTGGGACTTACAGTGGTGAAGGAGTTGTACAGATAGTACAAAGCCCAAGCAATGATCACAATGTAGTAAATGTTCAGCCAGAAGGAGAGCACGGCTGCAGCCAGGCCAACTCCTGCACGGATCAAAAAGGGGTTTTTAATAAGACGCTTTTTTGTGCAGTTGTGCATTCAATAACATTCAGTTCTTTTTGCCAAATATCTCAAATTTTGAGTGAGTCGGTTCCAGGCTTCAGCATTTACGATTCATAAGAGGAATTGTTGAACACACCTACACTGGCACTCACACTTACACCTAGGGGCAATTTGGAACAGCCAATTCATTTTACATCAGTATTTTGTGTTAAATGATTTTGTTAGAAAGTAACCATGTAATAAACAGAATAATGTACAGCAAGCTGGTAATGTAAACATCTTCAAGGTCCAGATCACTCAGGCTGGGTGCCAGTTCGCTCGACATTATCCTTTACGTTATCCTTTACATCCTTTACATCCTTTACATCCTTTATATTCAGAAATACAGCCGTTTTCCTGGAAGGGATTTTGTCATCCAATAAAAATGCTCTAAAAACTGTGATGTTACATTTTTCCAAACTCCAGATCTCTTTCCACTTGATATGAAATTCTCGGCTCATGTTTAGGGAATCCCATGAGAATGTTAAACCTGGTATATATCTTAATGGTGTATATATTTATATAAAGATTTTGTACCTTTGAACATTGGTGCAAGTTTCCACACTCCGAGCCCGCCGATGGACGTGTACTGGCCGAGAGAGCACTCAAGGAGAAACAAAGGCATTCCAGCAAATATGAGGGTCAGAAAGTAAGGAATCAGGAATGCTCCTGTGGGGACAGAAATAAAAACGACACAAATCTCCAGGATGGTGATGTATCCATCCAAACATTCATAACATCTCACACAGTCACAATGTATGACATGAAATTTAAAGAAGGTGGAGGGAGGTTTAGGACATGTTAAGGAAGTGTTAGGTTGTGCACAATATACACAAACAGCTTTTAAGATAATATTCCTCTATCCTTTCATCAATCCATCCATCCATCCATCCATCCATCCATTGCCCATACATCCACCATCTATTCATCATCCATCATCCATCCATCGTTTACATTTACATTTACGGCATTTGGCAGACACCCTTCTCCATAGTGACTTTTTTTTTTTTTACACAACTGAGCAATTGAGGGTTTAGGGCCTTACTCAAGGGCTTAACGGTGGCAGTATGGTGATACTGGGGCTTGAACCGCCAACCATCAGATTACCAACCCAGAGCATCATCCATTCCTCCTTCTGCATCACCCATCCATTATCCATCTATCCATCATCCATCATCCATCTATCATCCATCCATCATCCATCCATCATCCATCCATCATCCATCCATTATCCATCACCCATCCATCATCATTTCATCACCCATCTATCCATTATCTGCAGCTGAAGCTGAAGAGAATTAGCCAAAGTTCAGGTGAGAACGACACCCTGAACTGGTCACCAGTTTATTACAGGGCACAGAGTAGACGGTTCACCTAATGTACATAATGTCTTCAGACTGTGGGAGGAAACCAGAGTACCTGGAGGAAACCCACACAAGCACAGGTAGAACATGCACACAGAAAGACCGTTGGCTGAGACTCAAACCCAGAACCATCTCTTTGTGAGGTGACAGCGATCACCACTGAGTCACCCTGACGCTGATATGTTCATTTTAAAAACACAATAAATGTACTTTTCTGAAGAAATTCACAGATTAAATGTTTTACTCACAACTTGTGTTTTCTGAACTGCTTAATCCTTATAGAGTCACTGGGAGGGTGGAACCTATCTCACCTGACTCTGGGCCAAGGTGGGGAATACTCAAAACAGCTCACTAACAGGGTACACACACATACACACACACACACACACAACCATTCACATTCACATCCTAGGGGTACTATGCAGCCAATTAACCTTATGTACATGCCTTTGGATTGCAGGAAGAAACTGGATTACCTGATTAGAACATGCAAACTCCACAAAGAAAACAGCGGGGCTGAGATTCGAACCCAAGATGTTTTGATGTTTTGTTTAATTAAGCAGTGATGTAATAAATATAACTAACACTGTTTATTTGGTAATCAGTGCAGAAAATCCACTGAAGCAGCTGCATACCCCGACTCTGAATACCAGGAACTTTCCTTTGCAAGTTAATGTTATGATTAGGGGCGGGGTTAGTCTAACTAACACAATTCTAGCCACACCCATGCTTTCACACGGATTTTCACCAAACTTGGTGGGGAAACAACCATACCTGAGTTCCAAATATTATTAGATTTTGAGATGTCTAGGTCAAAGGTCAAAGTCTGCAAGGTTACAAAATTTTGGGGATGGACATTTATTATGTTTAATTAAAACTGCTTATATTCATTAATTTTCTGAACCACTTAATCCTAATTAGGGTTGCAGGTGGTTGGCGCCCATCTCAGCCGATTCTGGGCGAGGGCAGAATAAACCCTGGACAACTTGCACACACACACTTTCAAATGACACAATTACCTTTGACCTTGAGTGACCTTGAAAGGTCAAAATCAAGGTCACAGGATTCTGAAAGTTAATACCTTTAAAATGACTGCCAAAAGACATGTTATTACTGAATCACTATATATTATAGTATATATTATAGAATCACTTAATCCCATGTCAGCCAACTCTGGATGAAGGTGGGGTACATCTTGAACAGCTCTACAATCTATCGCAATGCCAACACATACACACAGAACCATTCACACTCACACATAGGGGCAAGTTGGAACAGCCAATTAGTCTAATGTGAATGTCTTTGGACTGTGGGAGGAAACTGGAATACCCAAAGGAAACCTACACGAGCACAGGGAGAACAATCAAACTATACATAAAGGCAACCTCACAGAACCCAGAACTCGATTACAGGAACTTCTTGCTATAATGAAGAATAAGATTTATTTAGTAAAAATAAATCTACATAAGAAATGATTTAGTATAAAAAGTCATGTATTAAAATGTATCAGCCTCGGGGAACAATTTGATGATAATGTTAGAGCCGGGATGATTTTAGAAAATCTCCATATTTCCATATAAGAATCACTGGAAAAAAGTTGACTTTAGAAACCATTATAAACCATTAGAGAACCCTGATCGGATTTAAGGTGGTTTGTACTGGTTGTTTAATGGCATGAGTTCATGAGGGTTGCTGATGGCTTGATTCAGTCATCCCAGGAAAGAAGGCCTTATTGGGTTATGAAGCTACTGAAAAAGAACCAGAAGATCTTTAATGGAATCCAATAGAGATTCTTGTAAATGGATTGTAAACCACAGTGCACTTACCTCCTCCATTTTTCCCACACAGGTATGGGAATCTCCACACGTTTCCGAGCCCGATGGCATATCCTACGCAAGACAACAAGAAGTCAAACTTTCCTGCCCATGTTTCCCTGTCAGGAATATCCTTCTTCTTCTTTTTCTTGTCGTCATTCTGTTCCTCTTGCACTTCATCCAGTTTGGATTTTTCATGGGTCGTGACCTCGTTCAGCTCCATCGCCACCTGTCCATCCACAGTGGCGGTTTTAGCGCCGTTGGTCGCCATTTCTCGTGATTTGGCTGAGCTCAAGCTCCTCTTGGCTGCGAGGCGCGAGACTTCAGCACCGGTCCACGTAGACAGCAGCTTTGCACACTTCTTAGAGTTTGTTTTTTTAAAATTGATTTTTTTGCTTTAAATCCTCGGGATTGTGACGTTTAAAATGGATATGTGACGCCTTCAGCTACAGTTAACCTGGAAACAGGAAATTAAACAGTTGGTGCTTGAAGCTCATGGGGTTTTTTTCACTCTGTATCTCTCCATCATGGTGCAAATAAACACCGAGGTACTTTTTATTAATTCTCCAAGAGAGCAGCTTTCTCGTAAATGACCTTCTACTAGTCAGCAAATTCAAATGTAGGAACAATTCTGTTTTAAGTTTTGTTGTTGTTGTTGTTGTTGTTGTTGTTAATTTACATCTACAAACATCTCAAGCAGTTTTATGCCATATTACCCTTTCAGGAAATAACCTGATAACGGCTCCTTTAATTCATATCCAGCTTTTTTTTCCCTTTCTTTTTCTTTCTTTCTTTCTTTTATTCCTTGTACATTTTTAAAAACTTTTTTCTTTATTTTTAATTATTGAAACATTAATATTTTTTTAAAACTAAATAAATAGAATAATCATTATGTAATGATCATATCTTAATAAATAAATAAATAAATAAATAAATATCAATTTTATCCAAATTTTTATATTCAGTAATTTTATTTCATAAAATATTATTTAAAAAAATTGCCCCTCAAACCTGAAATTAAATCTATAAAATTAGATGGAATGTGTATCTTAATTATTCTTAATTTCTAATCCAGATGTTATTAAATAATGCAAATGATTGTTAATGATGTTTATATTCTGTCTCTGTTCCTGCAATAACAACAACAACAACAACAACAAAACAACGAGAACAATAATAATAATAATAATAATAATAATAATATTCATAATAACACTGTTTGTTTGTATTCAGATATATAATGTAGAATAAAGAGGATGATGTTGTGATGTTGAAGTCTATTTTATCCTTTTGTTTTTTACAAGCAGAAAAATATATCGTTTAAAATATCACAGCACAAGAACCTTAATTGGTTCTGCAGCTGATTGCATTGAGATGTTGCTGTTTGTTTGCTTTAAAGCTGAATAAATTGCATAATAAATAAATAAATAAATAAATAAATAATAACAATAATAATATTTTAAAGCATTATTATCTGCTAGATAGAATAATGAAAGTCTACTCACAGTGACTCTGAATATCCTGTAGAAAGGTTCCCTTTTCCTTCATGTAAATGAGGTTCTGGCGGTTCTGCAGGTTCTGTAGGTTCTCCAGGAGTTGTAATCTTGGCTTATTGCTCAGAATGTAAACGTATTTTATTCCCATTAAAACAAAGACATTTGAAGCAAAGACCCAAAATGTTCCTCAGGGAAGGGGGGAAGGAGCGCGAGTGTGTGTGAGAGCCTGTGTGAGCGTGTGTGCATGTGTGTGCGTGAGCAATTGTGTGTGTGTGTGTGTGTGTGTGTGTGTGAGTGTGACGATCCAGAGGCTGATGAACATGTTCAGTCCAGAGGAGCAGAAACAGCGTCGCTGTAGCATGTGTGTGAAACACCAACAAACAGGGAACACACACACACACACACACTCACACACACACACACACACACACACACACACACACACACACACACACACACACA
>JAOUQZ010000017.1:126835-143904 GCA_028564935.1 Neosilurus hyrtlii | reverse complement strand
TATATATATATATATATATATACACACACACACACACACACACACACACACACACACACACACACACACACACAGATTCAGTCAGGCAGACACTGTCTGTCTCTCTCTTTTTCTCTGTCTGTATGTCTGTCTTTTTGTGTTTCTCTCCCTCTCTCTCTTTCTCTCTGTACGTCTGTCTTTCTGTTTCTGTCTCTCCCTCCCTCCATCTCTCTCTATTTCTATCTCTCTCTCTTCCCTCTCTCCCTGCCTCTCTGTCTTTCTCCCTCTCTATCTGTCTGTTTCTCCCTCTCTCTCCCTCCCCCCTCTTCCTCTGTCTGTCTGTCTCTGTTTCTCTCTTCCTTCCCCCTCTCTCTGTTTGTCTCACTCCCTCTCTGTCTTACTCCCTCTCTGTCTGTTTCTCCCTCTCTCTCCCTCCCCCTCTCTTCCTCGGTCTGTCTCTGTTTCTCTCTCCCTCCCCCCTCTCGCTGTTTGTCTCACTCCCTCTATGTCTTACTTCCTCTCTCTGTCTGTCCATCTCTATCTCTCTCTCTCCATCTTTCTCCCTCTCTGTGTCTGTCCCTCTCTCTCTCTCCCTTTGTCTCTTTCTCTCCCTGTTTCTATCTCTGTCCATCTCTGTAAAGTATAGAGTGGAATTGATGTACATTTGATTATTTGAAAGCAGGCAAAGATACAGTGAGATAATGAATACAGGGAAGAGAATGATAATGAAGGGAAGAGAATCAATTATTATACTCCAGTATTTGAAAAGTTCCTTTACGCAGGCACTAATGACAGACAGACCCAAAAGCAGGACAGACTCGGCAGCTATGGTGAACAGAAGGAATTTATTTATTTTGGAGTGTCCGACTGACAGACTTGGAAAAGGTAGCAATATGCTAGACAAAAGGCGAGATCCTGATGCTTCAATAACCAACTCGGGCTCTTCGTGAAACATGTGACGATCTGGCAACGGGAAGGGGAAACGTGGCCCTTTTATCCCAGTGAGGCAATGGGGAACAGGTGGAACAATCAGGGTGGGGCTGACAATCATCATTCCCCCGGAGGGAAGTCAGGTGAGCTGAAACGAGAAGAGAGTTTAGAGATTCCCCAAGAATTCCAGCCAAAACAGATCACACGACCGACATAACCCTAGCAGATCTGACGCGACATCACAGTACCCCCCCTTTAGGGTTGGCCCCTGATGGGCCTGGCTTCTCCAGCTGCTCTGTCTGGCCATTGGATTTCGGATGGTAGCTGGATGATAGGCTGACGGTGGCACCCAGGTGCTGACAAAATTCCTTCCAAAACCCCGATATGAACTGGGGACCCCTATCTGAGACAATGTCCTTGGGGAGACCATGAATATGGAAAACCTGTGAGATCAAGACTTGAGCTATTTCTTTGGCAGAAGAGAGTTTGGGCAAAGGAATGAAATGAGTCATCTTGGAAAATCAGTCTACCACCGTCAGCACTACCGTGTTACCTTTGCGATGGAGGCAACCCGTGACAAAGTCCAGCGAAATGTGCGACCAAGGTCGGTGTGGCACTGGTAGTGGCTGGAGAAGGCCCATCCGGGTCTGTCTTGACGCCTTGCTCCTGGCGCAGTCCGAGCAAGCCGTGACGTACTCTGCCACATCCTTGGCAAGGGAGGGCCACCAAAAACACTGCTTGACCACAAACACTGTATCACCCAGGAGCGCAATGCTTCCTGTACAAACAACCGGTTGCGAGGACAGCCCTCTGGGGTGGGTATACCCTGACACACCTGTTGCACATCCTTTTCTATTTGCCAGGAAACTGCTCCTACCACATGGTCGGGTGGTAGGATAGGCTCTGGTTTCTTGGCCGCCGGTTCTGGTTCATACAGGCAGGACAGAGCGTCGGGTTTGGTGTTCTGAGGACCCGGACTGTAGGAGAGAGTGAATCTAAACCTACTAAAAAAGAGAGCCCATCTTGCTGTCATGAGTTTAATCTCTTGGCCAACTTGAGGTACTCCAGGTTCTTATGATCCGTCCAAACTAGGAAAGGTTGTTCCGCCCCGTCCAGTCAATGTTTTGGGATCCATCTGGACGTGGTTAGGCGACATGACGAAACCCAGGAACAAGACTGAGGAGTGGAATTCGCATTTCTCCGCCTTCAAGAACAACTTGCTTTCCCATAAGCTACTCAAGACTTGTCGAATGTGACGCTGGTGGGTGATAAGATCTGGGGAAAAAATAAGAATATCATCCAGATACACAAAAACAAAGTCATTTAGGGAATCTCGGAGAACTTCATTTATGAAGGCCTGAAAGACCATGGGGGCGTTGGTCAGTCCGAAGTGCATGACGAGGTACTCGTAATGGCCCGTGGGAGTATTGAACTCTGTCTTCCATTCATCTCCCTCACGGATCCTGACCAGATGATATGCGTTCTGCAGGTCCAACTTGGTGAATACTTGGGCACGTTGGAGCAGCTCAAAGGTGGAGGAAATGAGTGGGAGCAGATACCGGTTCTTAATAGTGATGTCGTTTAGGGCGCTATAGTCTATACATGGCCCGAATGAGCCATCCTTCTTACCCACAAAAAAGATGCCCGCTCCAGCTGGCAAAGAAGATGGATAAATGATCCTGGCCCGCAGGGAGGGGTGGATGTAGTCATCCATGGCCTTCCCCTCGGGACCGGAGATGGCATACAGACGGGCTTTGGGAATGGGCACTCCAGGCAAAAGGTCAATCACACAGTCCCAAGCCTGATGTTGGGGGACATGGCTTTGGTCTTACTGAAGACTTCCCTCAAGTCGTGGTAGCATGTCGGAACCTTTGAAAGGTCAGAAAAATTGTCGGATTAAGGTCAGGCTTCGCCTCCAGAGATCTGTGGACAGAAGAGCACAGAACATGACAGGTCTGACTACAGGCCGGATTCCAGCTCTTAATCCTTCCTGTCTCCCAAATTATATGAGGGTTGTGAGTCTTTAACCATGGTAACCCTAGTATGATGGGATGGTGTGTACTTCCAATTAAATGGAAAAATATGGATTCTCTGTGCGACTCATCTACAGTCATGGTGAGTGTTTCGGTCCTGTGCGTGACTCAGATTAAGAGTGTATTATCTAAGGATCGGGCCAAAATGGGCTGTTTGAGAGGTTCTGTCCTGATTCTTAGTTTTTGGGCCAAGCCCTGGTCCATTTAACTCTCATCCGCCCCTGAGTCAATGAGTGCCTGTAAGGAGATAATTTTTTGGTTAATGTGCAATGAGATTGTAGTCTATGCTCTTTGAGGAGAGTCGGAGGAACAATGTTAATTCACGGTGCCCCCTTCATGCCCGATCTCTTTGTTGGACAGGAACCCACTCGATGGCCAGCCTGTCCACAATAGAAGCATGCCCCTTCCTTTAAACGGCGTTTGCGTTCTTCTGGATCCAGCTTAGCGCGTCCCAATTGCATGGGCTCCTCTAGATCGGCAGAGGGCGCCTGCTCAACGCTGGGAGCTGGAGACCGGCGAAACTCACCGGCGAAACTTTGATATCATCGTTGAGCCCGTTGACGAAGACATCTCCGATGGCCGGGGAATTCCAGCCGCTGTCGGCAGCCAGCACGGGAACTTGATGGCATACTTGATTCCCCTCTGGGATCTTTGGCACAGCAGCTAGACACTTCGCGAGTGGGAGAGAAGTGATCAAACAGCCGGGTAAGTGTTTCTGTAAACTGTTGGTGACTTTGGTATATAATTGTGCCTCAAGCCCATTCAGCTGTCGCCCAAGCCGCTGCTTTTCTCGTCAGATGTGAGATCATAAAGGCCACCTGGGCTTGTTCTGATGAGAAGGCCACCGGATCATTCTTAAAATGTAAATCACACTGAACTAGGAATGAGCAGCCCTTCCCGGACTCACCAGAATATTTATAAGGCAGGGCTAGGCGAATGGGTCGGGCGGGAGGGTTTCAGGCTGCGAGGCTGCGACTGGTGGTGGGGGTGCCGGCATGGTTGGCGGAGGGGAAGCCAGTTCCAAGTGTGTGGTGATTTGCCGCAGCTGTGCACTCAGCTGATTGACCTGTGCCCACACGTTCTGTTGGAACCGGTCCTGGTGATCCACCAGTTGCTGCACTCCCATGGCTATGGTGTTAATTTGAGTCTCGTGAGCTTTTATCTTTTGCTCCTGAGAGGTCAGAGCATGACTGCCATGTCCCTGTCCGCTGGGTCCATGTCAGGCCAGATCGTTCTGTTAGGCAGGCACTAATGACGGACAGACCCAAAAGCAGGACAGACTCGGCAGCTGCGGTGAATAGAAGGAATTTATTTATTTTGGAGCGTCCAACCGACAGACTTGGAAAAGGTAGCACTATGCTAAACAAAAGGCGAGATCCTGATGCTTCAATAACCAACTCTGGCTCTTCGTGAAACATGTGACGATCTGGCAACGGGAAGGGGAAACGTGGCCCTTTTTACCTTTAGGGAGGCAACGGGGAACAGGTGGAACAATCAGGGTGGGGCTGACAATCATCATTCCCCCGGAGGGAAGTCAGGTGAGCTGAAACGAGAGGAGAGTTTAGAGATTCCCCAAGAATTCCAGCCAGAACATATCACATGACTGACATAACCCTAGCAGATCTGATGGGACATCACAAGTTCTAAGATGAATAAATAAATAGATTCTGTGATAAAGTTTTTCTTTTATATTTTCTAATGGACACACACTATTGTATTTGAAAGGTTAGTGTTTTATAGTTTAGTTACAGATCTTTTCAATCACAGCCTCATTTTAAAGAACATTTAGCATAAAAACTACTAATTTAATTTTTTTCTTCCTTGTCGTTTGTGTGTGTGTGTGTGAGTTACCAAACTTTATAATTTAACACACTGCATTAATTCCTTTTAAGTAAATCGAGATTAATGTGCTTCAGGTGAAAAGATCAGCCTGTAGATCTAAACTACATTTTATACAATGCTAATGATTAGCTGTCAACGATCAGACGCTACTAGCATTGCTAGCATCCTTCCAGGAAAGTAGAAGGTGTAGTTGTGAGATGTGGAGGTATTTTTAGCACCAGCTGCATTAAAAACATGACATTTGGGAGTGAACAGTTTTTGCAGCAGGTAATTTCATCCCACACACAGACAGAACTCAGATGTCAGCATGTTCTCTGCCTTCACAGCTCTCCAGCAGCTCGGTCTCGCCTGGAGCACACAGTCTCCAGAAGGTGTGGTGTGCTGCACTGGGATGTATTTTAGTTACTGGATATATTTAACCAGTATCCATCCTGTCCTAAGGCAATGTCCTGATTCAGATTAAAAATAAACTAAAAAAATCAATAAATGTGCCACACCAAAGTGTTCGTCTTTTTTAAAATCTCAGCATCGAAATCCCCCCCAGGGTCAGAAAGGTTGTGGAATCGACCGTCTTCCTGACCAGGCGTGGTCTGATTGGAGATAATGTGGTTTTGTTCTTGTTAAAGGTCTGGACAGGGAGAGAATGAGGCAGAACCAGAGACGCTGAGATCCAAGAACATTTCCTCTTCCTGTTTAAAAGCTTTTTCTCATGCATGTGCGAATGAAGTCAGTCATCACACTCACTGCACAGAGAGAAATATCACCGCCTCAAACGGATCTGCATTCAATCTTAGAGTTCAAACACCACATAAAGTAATACATCGAGAGAAACTGGGAGCCTGGGCTCAGAAAACACACAGACATGATAAGATAACACACACATTATCTCAGAACCTCTGTGTTTTATCTCATGACCTGGAATTATCTCGTGGCTTCAGTATGTGACATGGTGGTGTAGTGGTTAGCACGTCGGCATCACAAAAAGAAGGTCTTGTGTCTGAGTCCCAGGCTTGGTGAGGGTGTTTCTGTGTATACTTTGCATGTTCTCTCCGTGCTTGAGTGGGTTTCCTCTGGGTACCCCAGTTTTCCTTGCACAGTCCAAAAGACATGCACATCATGCTGTACCAAATTGCTGCCAGGTTTAAGTGTGAGTGTGAATGGACTGTTCACACTGTTGTGTGAACAGTTCATATAAGCGAGCTGTTCAGATTGTGCCCTGCTTTTAACCAGAATCAGTTGAGACAGGCTCTACGCTCCAGAACGTGGAGGAAAAAGACAAAATTAAGATAAAGAACTAAAGAAAGACAAGAGCTGCATCAGAATACACATTAGGTTTTTAATTAGGAGTCAAACGGTACCTGGATAAGCAAATTTATCAGTAGTATACAACTATAGCACACTTCAGTACATTAAGATACACCATGTAATCCCATAATTAACCATGAGACTCTAAAAATACCTAAGGAGGAAATCCCTAGAGAAGAAAGAAGAAGAAATCCCACATTTTCACGACTGTGGAAATACAAATTTGACAATTTTAAGACACACCTGTGCATACGTCATCTGTAAACGTGCAGCTCAGCCACCAGGTAAAACAGCAACAGACTGAATGCAAACTGTCCTCCTATTCAGATCTAGGGCTTAAATAATAGTGCTAATTAGGTACAAATGTAAAACAGGTGATTTTTCTGATATCATGTCACAGGTACTGCAATCTGCAGGGGCTGATGGGTAATGTAGTCCCTGAGGAACCCTGTCTGTGCTCTATGCTCTGGGAAACACAATCCAGAAACATAACTCAGCTCTGCTTTTCACTGCTATGCGACAGTATTATTATGTGCAATAAATAAAAAAATTTAAATCTATTCTCTCGTGGTTTCAGTGTTATCTCAAAGTCTGAATGACCAAAAAAAAGAAGAAGAAGAAGAAGAAGAAGAAGAAGAAAAGTCACACACTCGAATATTTTTTTGGAAAGCCTTTAGCCTTGATCTCAGTGCATAATCTCCATGGCATTGTTGCTCCACTTGGTCTGGTCGAGGCTAAGCAACATTAATGTGGCAATAAAATGAAGTCAGATGATGAGTTAATGTACTGAATGAGAACGTTATCACATCAATGGACTTTTTCTTCCCTGATGGCACGGATATAAAACGGGGACTCAGAGAGTGAACTTCATGTTCAGGAAACGTGTGATTCTCTCTCTCTCTCTCTCTCTCTCTCTTCCTTTATAGCAGCGATAATCATCTCCACCTCTCCTTATTCTCTCTCTTCATCCTAATCCTGAGATGTTTATTATCTCTGAGCTTACAGTAAATCATTTCTTCTGAATGATGATTCAGTTTGTTCACATTACACATTTCACTCTAATAAGAGAATAACAACACGTGTTGTTATAAATCTCTCAGAGGACTTTACAAAAGAAAAGCAGAGGCTCTCATCCAGGACAGAAAAGAGAAGGAAATGTTTTATAATTTTTTTTTTTTAGGAAAAAATGAGGAGGAAATTGCTGTGCTCATCTATCACTGTTCTCCTGCCTCCATCTACTACAGAGCCTGAGCGTTGCCATGGCAACCGGTCCTAAATGCTGGGCACTGAATGGTGGAACGGCATGTTTGAGATATGTTTTTGTGATTACGGTGCGGGGTGAAGGAGGAAAGGAAATGCGTAAAAGCTGCTCGCTCCATATGTTCTTTTGATACGGGTTCTGTCAGGATGCTAAACAGGAACCTGCGCTCGTTAGGACAGGAAGACAAAATTCAGTCGCATCTGCTGCCACCTGCTGAAGGCAGAAAAAGAAATCAAGCAGAAATAAACCAGAAAAAAACAACAACAACAACAACAGAGACTGTAAATTAATAAAGCGTTATGGTGTAAAGCAATAATAATAATAAGAAGAAGAAGAAGAAAATATTTAAATTATTTATATTATTCTTATAATCACATTATCATTAAAGTAAAACAATGTAAAGTAAAATAAAAAAGAGTATTATAACTACATGTGAGTGCTGTGCAATCAAGAAGTAGAATTTTATCTTTAAAAATTATTAAATAAAAAAACACATGGATAAACAATACAGAAAAGAATAAGAAAATAAATATTACACCAGTAAACAAACAAACTCAAAAACAGAAATCAATAAGAATAAAAATATAAGACAGGGTGCGCGTGGTGGTGTACCCGACTCTGGGTGCAGGCAGGCACCATGAATAGCTTGCCAGTCCATTGCAGGGTCACCACATACACAACGATTTCACACTCACACCTTGGGACAATTTGGAACAGCCAAATAGCCGAATGTGCATATCTTTGTACTGTGGGACGAAACCGGAGTAACCAGAGGAAACCCACTCAAGCACAGGAAGAACATGCAAACTCCACAGAGAAACACCTTCTCCAAGCTCGGGACTAGAACCCAGGACCTTCTTGCTGTTAGGTAGACATGCTAACCGTTACGCCGCCGTGTCACCGTGGATTTATTCTGGTAATAATAATAATTACCATGGTTTTATTTCGATAATTATTATGATCTTAAAAAATTAAATCGTTATATCATCAGGTGAAGAATGTTCAGATAACAAAGCCCTTCATGATGTGGGTCTTGATATTCACTCACGGGTTTGTTTCCTCTCTGTGTGTTTTTGTGTGCTGTGATGATTAATATTCAGCGCAGGCTCTTCGCCTCCACCAGCTTCAATTAGCATTCCATCAGAGCTCAGTGTGAATGTGGATCAGACTGTCCTACCTCCATGTCCACCAAAATCCCTCCACTACCCTCATCATCATCATCATCATCATCATCATTATTTAGAGGTAAAAATAATATGTAAAGATAAAATATTTCTGAATGGTGTTTTAGGTAGTAAATAGCTCATGTTGGAGGCTTGCTGTCGTGCATGTCTGATGTGAATGCAGTGACGTCTGGTGGGCTTTATATTTGGGGGAATACAGGTGTGTGTTACTGGAGTGTGTATATACACTACATGTTTTCCAAAATGATTCACGTTTGAGGGCGGGACAGTAGTGTAGTGGTTAGCACATCTGCCTCACAGCAAGAAAGTCCTTGGTTTAAGTCCAAAGCTTCACGAGAGCGTCTATGTGTGGAGTTTACATGTTCTCCCAGTGCTTGAGTGGGCTTCCTCCGGGTGCTCTGGTTTTCTCCCACAGTCCAAGGACATGCACATTGGCGAGCTGTTTATGGTGTACCCCACCTTCACCCAGACTTGACTGAGAAAGACTCAGACCCTCCCCGTGACCCCAGTAGGATTAAATGGTTTGCGAATGAATGTATGATAACATAAATTTGGATTGTTGTCCAATAAACCCTCATCTTTCATCTGATTAAAACACTCAAATCTGCTGTAGACACCCAGAGACCGTGTAGAACCAACACCTTCTCACCTTCTTCACAAAAACAATCCAGCTTCTAACAAACAAAACACGATGGAACTCACTGCCTCACGGACACATGCATCACGCATCATAAAATCCAAACAAGCCCCAGGCTTCAGTTCTAAAGATCAATGAATTTGATGAAGATTAACCCATAAACTAATCAAAATGATTTACGATTCAGAATTCCACAAAAGGAAGTTCAAAGGTTCATCAGAAAAAAATCACTTGTGAATTAAAAACTTAATAATTACTGAACTTCATGATCTCCATTTTTTCTCTGAGGTTCCTCTGTGATTTATCTGTAGTTCCTCAGGGGTTCTTCTGTAATTCCTTTACAGTTCCTTTTAGATTCCTCTGTGATTTATATCAGGTTCCTCTGTGATTTATCTGCGATTCCTCAGGGGCTCTTCTGTAATTCCTTTACAGTTCCTCTTAGATTCCTCTGTGATTTATCTCAGGTTCCTCTGTGGTTCCTCTGCTCCTTTTCTGTAGTGGAATGTGGAGTGTGTGGTGTGTAGAGATTGCACCTCCAAGTCCACTTCACATTCTTCTATCAGAGAGAGAGAGAGAGAGAGAGAGATCCTGATGGACAGATGTTATTTGGACAGGGGTCTGGGACATGAACAGAGGGAGTGGCTCTTTCTGTTTGCTCTTATAAATCCCACTGCAGTCATACACACTTCCTGATCTCCACTGAGGCCCTTGAAGCCCGCTGTGTTCTTGCTACACATTCTTCAGCATCATGAACGACATCTACAAAGCAGCGGTGAGTTTTTACTCCTAACCATGAGACCTGAATGGTCGGTGCTTCTCACAATATGTTTACTTGTTTTTCACAGCATACAAAAAGTTTAATAATGTTATTCACGATAATAATCAGAAGATATATCGTCGTTCAGGACTGATATTATCATAAACATTTCAAAATATTGATTTCTGAAAAACCACAGAAAAAACACATTTCTGTTCATGTTTCTGAAACTCACTTCAAAATATTCTGTAAATGCATCAATCAAGTAAAGCGTCGTACCTTAACTTTAACCTTTTCTTTAACTCGAGTCGTGGAAATTTTGCTATCAGTCCACATTCACAATTTCACAAAGTACAATACCATCATGCAGAAAAAAAAAGATAAACTGTAAATACAACAAAGAAATTATTATTATTATTTATTCATTTATATATTATTAATTTATTAATTATATATATATATATGTATACACACACACACAAAATAATTAATAATAATAATATTAATAATTTCTGTGTAATAGTCAAATTAAAATTAGCTTAAAGCAAAGCCACAAGCTCTGACTCTGCTCTGCACTCTAATATTTGGAGGTGTTGAAGATATTGGAGGGAGATGTTTGTAGGGAGATGTTGAAGGGAGATGTTTGTAGGGAGATGTTTGGAGGGAGATGTTGGAAGGAGATGTAGGAGAAAGATGTTTAAAGCAGGTCTGGAAGGAAATGTTGATAGAAAATGTAGGAGGAAGATGTTTAAAGCAGGTGTGAAAGTAAATGTTGGAAGGAGATGTTTGGAGGTAGATGTTTGAAGGTGTGGAAGGAGATGTTTAAAGAAGGTCTGGAAGGAGGTGTTGGAAGGAGCTGTTTTGAGGGAGATGTTGAAGAAGATGTTGGAAGGAGATATTTAAAGAAAGTGAGGAAGGAGATGTTTGGAGGGAGATATTTAAAGAAGGTGTGGAAGGAGAGGTTTTGAGGAAGATGCTGGAAGGAGATGTTGGAAGGAGATGTTTAAAGAAGGTGTGGAAAATGTTGGAAGCAGATTTTTAAAGAATGTGAGGAAGGAGATTTTGGAAGGAGATGTTTGGAGGATGTTTGGATGAAGATGTTTCAGAAGGTGTGAAAGGAGATGTTTTCAGGGAGATGTTGGAGGGAGATATTTGAGGAAGATGTGGAAGGAGAGGTTTTGAAGAAGATGCTGGAAGGAGATGTTGGAAGGAGATGTTTAAAGAAGGTGTGGAAGAAGATGTTGAAAGGAGATGTTTAAAAAATGTGAGGAAGGAGATGTTTTCAGGGAGATGTTGGAACGAGATGTTTGGAGGGAGATATTTGAAGAAGGTGTGGAAGGAGAGGTTTTGAGGAAAATGCTGGAAGGAGATGTTGGGCAGAGATATTTAAAGATGGTGAGGAAGAAGGTGTGGAAGGAGATGTTTGGAGTAAGATGTAGGAAAGAGGTGTTAGAAGGAGATGTTTGGATGGACATGTTTGAAGAAAGTGTGGAAGGACATGTTGGTGGGAGATGTTGTACTGACTCCATGGGGAACTTGAATATTTGAAGTGTAGTTTAATGTGATTGCTTGTGAGTGTGATGTATAAAATGTATGGCGGTGCGATGGAGTTGTGGTTAAATATATTCACACTTGAGCGTTTATCAGCTCTGATATAAACCACTTCACCTCCTCGAGTTGTGTTCTTCCTTCATGCCTCCATATGGATGTGAACCATTTCCTTCACAGGCTAATTCTGGGACAGACCCAAGCTTCTGATAAAAAACATCTACAAATTCCTGCACTATCTGTAGTGTGTGTGTGTGTGTGTGTGTGTGTGTGTGTGTGTGTGTGTGTGTGTGTGTTAAGGTGCAGCAGCAGAACAGCTTTATTTAATGTTTATGGAGTGAATCCGTGACTCGGTGTGTAGATCATTAATTTTATTTAATTGGGCGTCATGTTGACTTGTGTGTCTGTGTGGCTGCAGTTCTGTTAAAGGAGCAAAGTTTTTATTTAAAACACGATCAGGAAAAATGCTGATAAAACTTTCACCAGGGTTTAATCTCAGAGACGATACGGTGTGGTGAAGGAATAAGGAATAAATATGTTGCTATATGATTTTACAAACATTACATTATTTTCAACGTACATTTAAATAACAGAACTGTGATGTCATCATCAAGCGGCAAATTAAAAAAGTGGAGAGCAACATTTCTTCAGTTCCTCGCTCAGGACTTTAGTTCCTGCAATTAGTTCCTGTTTCCTGTTTGATCTTCTCAAATAGAGAGTGTTAATAAGAACTCACTTATTGTTTTCACTCATTTTATTATTTTTATTAATATAATTCTGCCACTCTGTGATATCATATTCTCTTCATCACCATCACTGCTCTTCATTCATCTTCCTCTTCATTAATCCTTTATTACTTCTCTTCATCACCACTCATACTCGTTATTACTCTTGTCCTCTTCCATTTTCCTGTTTTATCTCCTCTTTTCTTCTCTCCTTAATTAGTCTTGCTTGGATGCCGGGAATCGCTGCTTGCAGCTATGTTTATTATTTTAACGAATATTTATAGACACATTCATTCATTCATCTTCTAAACCACTTAATCCTAATAAGGTTTGCGGGGAGGCTGGCGCCCATCTTAGCCGTCTCTGGATGAAAGCAGGGTACCCTGAACAGCTCGCCAGTCCATTGCAGCGCTTACACACACACACACACACACACACACACACACACACACACAATTCATACTCACACCTAGAGGCAATTTGGAACCAACAATCAGCCTACTGTACATGTTTTTGGAGTGTGGGAGGAAACCGGAGTACCCAGATGAATCCTACTCAAGCATGGGGAGAACATGCAAACTCCACACAGAAACACCTGAGCCTGGGAATCGAACCCAGGACTTTCTTGCTGTGAGACAGGCGTGACAACCACTGCACCACCGTGTTGTCTATTTATAGAGACATTGGAAAGAAAAATAATGTTTGTAAGGAAGCAGCAGAGATCGTAAGGGTTTCTGGTGAGTGTATATAGCTAACACAGTAAGCTTACCCTGCGAATCGATTCCAAAAACGAAGTCAAGCACATAACACGTCTGACGTTGATGAATGTTTAATTTTATGTGTGGTTAAGTTGGTAACTTTAGAAGTGATACACACCTCCTACTGTTCTCATCTGAACAAAAAAAAGAAGCTGGCCAGGCCACGCCCTTAAACACCCACATTATCAGTGACAGAGTGAGTTGTAACTGCAGAGAATCTAATAACGAGACTTTTCAGTACTGTGAAACTAAATCGGATTGATCTAATTTATTATTTATTTCGATCATTGCAGGTCGAGCAGCTCACAGACGAGCAGAAAAATGGTGAGTAAAACAGCTTCAGTCTCGTCTTTACAACATGGTTTAGCTTTAAAACAGATTCTCTTATTTACTTTTATATAGTTTAGATAAAAAATTATTCTTAAATAAAAATGTATGCAAGTACATAAAGAGTATAAAACCAGAAAGTGATGGAAATTAATCCCAGATGACGTTCTGTTAGAGTATCGAGTTTATTTAATAAATGCGTATTAGGGGATTAAATAAATAAATAATTCATTCATTCATTTTCTGAACCACTTAATCGTAATTAGTGTCGCGGGGAGGCTGGCGCCCATCTCAGCCAACTCTGGGCGAGGGCAGAGTACATCCTGGACAGCTCGCCAGGCCCTCGCAGGGATAAATAAATAATACAGTACATAAATGATAACAGAAATAATAAATGATTCCTTTTTAATATAAAGTATAAAAAAGGGGTGAATACTTATGCACTAGGCCGTAGCTCCAGGTGAGGCTTTAGTTCTGTTTCAGAGTTCCGTGCCGCCTTCGACATCTTCGTGCAGGACGCAGAGGATGGCTGCATCAGCACCAAAGAGCTGGGGAAAGTGATGAGGATGCTGGGACAAAACCCCACTCCGGAGGAGCTGCATGAGATGATCGACGAAGTGGACGAGGACGGTAAACATACCCCACCCCCCCCCCCCCCCCCCCCCCCCCCCACACACACACACACACAGAGAGAGAGAGAGAGAGAGAGAGAGAGAGAGAGAGAGAGAGAGAGAAAGAGAGAGAGACCGAACAAGATACAGTCAGAGAGAGAGAGTGTGAGAGAGACAGAGAGCAAGACAGAATGAGAGAGAGAGAGAGAGACAGAACAAGATATAGAAAGAGACATAGTAAGAGAGCAAGAGAAAGAGAGTCAAGTCAAAATAAGTCAAGTCAGTTTTATTTGTATAGCGCTTTTTACAATTGACATTGTCACAAAGCAGAGAGAACAAGAGACAGTCAGAGAGAGAGACAGAGAGAGAACAAGAGACAAAGAGAGACAGAGTGGGAGAGAGAGAGAACAAGAAACAGTCAGAGAGAGAGAGAGAGCAAGAGACAGAGAGAGACAAAGTGGGAGAGAGGGAGAGAGGGAGAGAGAACGAGAGACAGTTAGAGACAGACAGAGAGAGAGAGAGAGAGAACAAGATACAGTCAGAGAGAGAGCGAGAGAGACAGAGAGCAAGACAGAATGAGGGAGGGAGAGAGATAGAGAGAGAGAGAGAGAGAGACAGAACAAGATACAGTCAGAAAGAGAGAGAAAGCGAGAAAGAGAGACAGAGAGCAAGACAGAACGAGAGAGAGAGAGAGAGAATGGAATGATCTGAAAGGATTGGACTCTGATCTAAGCAATGTGATTGGTGTGTGGTGGACAGTCATTGGCTGAATGAGATGAAGTTTCTAACAAAGACTTTTAAAGTCAAATATTATTTTATTAAACATGTAAAGTTTACTGACTGGAAAAAAGACAGTCCTACACTTGGATCGCAGCATTTAATCACCACTGCATTGTTGCTCCAGTTGGTTGGGTCGAGGCTCAGCAACACTAATGTGGTAATAAGAGTCCTGACCCTAACCCTACTGAGAGTTTTCAGAATGTGCTGGAGAAGACTTTATGGAGCAGTTCAGAAGTTTTTCTTCTCATCAATTCAAAACGCTGGATGGAAATAAATGTTGTGATGTCACTTTAGTTTGGTAACAACAAGGCCATTACTTGCTGTAATCAAGGATAAAGGCGGAACAACAAAATATTGGAGTGTTTGACTTTTTGCAGTGTGTTTGATTTGAGTAATACTGCAGTGAAGGATGAATAATGTGGAATTAGTGCAGTAGTGTCCACTCCAGTGTCACGACACTAGGCTGTGATTTTAACACACAAGTTGGTGTACATGAGGGAGATCAGTGCTGAGAATCTGCTGTGTCTCATCGGGGTCTGATTAACACTCCTCTGTTTGTGCAGGGAGTGGGACGGTGGATTTTGAGGAGTTCCTGGTGATGATGGTGAGATGTATGAGAGATGACAGTAAAGGGAAGTCCGAGGAGGAACTGGCTGAACTCTTCCGCATGTTCGACAGGTTTGCGCAACTACACCGGGCCGGGCTTAACATCGACACAGGGCCTTATTTTAACGGGCCACTGTGTATGTGTGTGCATGTGCAGGAATGAGGATGGTTATATTGATCTGGAGGAATTGAAGATGATGCTGGAGGAGACGGGAGAGAGCATCACTGAGGACGATATCGAAGAGCTGATGAAGGATGGAGACAAGAACGATGATGGGAAAATCGACTATGATGGTAACTGTGCATGTGTGTGCGTGTGTGTGTGTGTGTGTGTCAAAGAAAGAGAGAGAGAGATTTTATAAAGAGTCTTTATGAAAAGAATTAATAATCCTGATGCTCCTCCTCGCTAATACTGTGATCCTGTTTCAAGTCTTTAACCCCGCACACTATGACATCACAGTATTAGATCATTTTATTCTCACGCACTGTTGAGTGTAATCTTGTAGTTTACATACAAGTTATTAATCTTGATATTGTTAATTTTTAAGCACAAACAAAGTGATTCTAAGGGATTTAGTCTACATTTCTAATTATTTATTAAAATGAAATTATTCAGATTTATTTATTATTTTGGAAAACAAATAATAATCCTGGAGGGCCTGTGTGAGAAACAGCTTGTGGAAGGCGAAAAGTGACAGGAGGGAACATCTTAAAGCAAAGAAAACAAACTGTAGAGCGAGGGCAGCATCCATGAGAGCCACGTCTGAATTAGTTTGTACCCATCGTATGGGAGACTGCACCTCTAGAGTCGGTCAATTCAGCCACTCTAGAAAGTGCAACAGTACAATTTCATTCATTCATTCATTTTCTGAACCGCCAAATCCCAATTAGGGTCGCGGTGAGGCTGGTGCCCATCTCAGCCGGCTCTGGGCGAGGGCAGGGTACATCCTGGACAGCTCGCCAGGCCATCACATTCAAGAAACAATTTTAAAAACAAAATGTCATTATTGTTTATAGTTTAAATTATAGTTTATTTTTTGCAACTGATCTTTTACATTATATAACATCTTTATTAATATTATTACAATAAACACTGTGATTCAAATAAAATTATTTTTATATATAATATATTATTTTTATTATATGTAATATTATTTATTTATTGTTATTGTTTATTGAAGTGTAATTTTAAAATAAATATTTAAACACACACACACACACACACACACACACACACACACATATATATATATATATATATATATATATTTTTTTTGACTTTATATGACTTTATAGAAAACAGCATATCGGCCGGCAAAATAATCTTCATTCAATTATTTATTTTCTTGTTTGTTTGTTTGTTATTCTGTTTATACAGATATTTGGCCATTAATTTTTTTTTATTTGTATATTTTATTTGTATGTTTAGTATATAAAACTTTGTTTGTTTATTTGTTACTTCCTGTGGGTTTCAGAGTTTATGGACTTTATGAAAGGTGTGGAATAAGAGCCTCTGAGTTTCATCACACAGGAAGAAGAAACCATGTGTCAATGTTCAGTCTGTGAAAATACAATAATATAAAATTAATGATTTAGAAAATGAATGAATGATATAAGGATGATGTAATGATGTAATAATGATGTTATGTTTACAATTAAAAACAATCATGTGGAGATTTTTGTGCATCTGGGTTAACAAGAGAGAGAGGGAGAGAGAGAGAGAGAGAGAGAGAGAGAGAGAGAGAGAGAGAGAGAGAGAGAGAGTGTGTGTGTGTGTGTGTGTGTG
>JAOUQZ010000017.1:79116-89885 GCA_028564935.1 Neosilurus hyrtlii | reverse complement strand
GTGTGTGTGTGTGTGTGTGTGTGTGTGTGTGTGTGTGTGTGTGTGTGTGTGTGTGTGTGTGTGTGTGTGTAAAACATCAGTGACAGGTGGATAAACATCGCAAGTCTTCTTTCTCAACACTTTTTAATCAGTCCTCATGTCCTCGTGTCTTCATGCGAATGTAAAGTATGTTTCTACATGTCTCTGCACCTCCTTCATGCTGAAAACACACGGCAATTTCTGATCAACAGCAGCTTCTGAAGTCATAAAGGACAAAAATAAACACAATCACACACACACACACACACACACACACACACACACACACACACACACACACACAATGCATTATATAGACAGATAGATAGATAGAGATATATAAACATGATTTTAACAGACTATAAACCTTCAGCTAACCAGCTAGGTCAGTGATATCTGGATAACTTGTATTTTATGATAAGAACATATATTGTATATTTTTACCTTTTGAATAGAATTTGAACACAATAATAATGGTGTATGTATTACAATCTAAAGAATAAAACAGTTATTCTACTGATCAGGTATGACCAAATACCCGCTCCACTTTGCCTCGTTCATATTCAATCAGAGGTCATGGAATAATTAACTGTCTTTGACTACAGGTCATTTTAATAAATCTGAACAGAGAGAAACAAAACACCTGAAGAGGGAACTTCATCACTTCGACTCAGATCATCTTTTCAAACTAAAGGGATGCAAGTTATGATGTAATAATAAAAAAAAAAACCCAAAAACTAAGAAATAAACAAATAAATAAAATCTCTGTGCTATAAGCAACACCGTGGCCACAGAGAGAGGAGCATTCGAACACCTCCACCCCTTCATGTACATGCTACAATGATAATTCAGTTCAATTCAATTCAATTTGATTTGTATAGAGCTTTTTATAACTGTCATTGTCGCAAAGCAGCTTCACACAGAGATGAGCTTGGCCAAGTTCCTGTATTGAGTGAGGCCTCAGAACTGAATTCTTAAAAAGTATCTGATAATTAAATCTATATTTCTATTAAAAATGGAATTCTGCTGTTTTTCTGCTCTCTGGTGTCTCTTCGGGATCTACTCGAGTGTATGATTCACAACTACAGACAATCATTCATGTGTTATTGTAATAAATAAACAGTGTTATTAAAGCTTTGAAATGAAACAGATGTATTCACATAAGGTAGGAGATGCTGTGATGTTTAATTAATATAATTTCATTGTCAGGGAATTTATTGATGTTTAATAAAATGAATTAAATGAACAGTGATGTAATAAATAAAACAGATTTATAATGAATACACTCTGGATAATGATTCAGATCATGATGTTCAGTCTCTGCTCTGATTATTCAGACTACACTGAAGATGATTTAATAAAATGTAGCTTATAATCATAATCATTGTGCAGTTATAATATTTAAATCATTTCACTGAACAAGTTTCTCATTTATTCATAAATTAATGGCTTAATTGTTACACTAGAGACGTGTTCAGGTTCATATCACAGCTGCCTGAATACAATTTATATACATTATGATCAATATATTTATTATTATTATTATTACTGTTAATAATAATAATAATAATAATTATAATATCATCATAATATTGAATGTATTTTTTTTTGGATGAATTTAATATACACAACAAAACTATTCCTGGCTCTCATTTGTTTAATTTCTTATTTAACCTTTGTGGAATTAACAATAAATTATCTTAATTATATTTATTTTTCAATGTATTATTATTATTATTATTATTATTATTATTATTATCGTCTTGCTCTCTATCTGAACCAGTGTAACCAGAGTATCAGAACTCCACACTGACATCTACCGGTATGACGCGTCTGTGGCTCTCTGGCGCCCTCTGGTGGTTTACATGTTTTTGAAATCCAGAATCATTTCAGCCACTCTAAAGTTTTTATGATGTTTACGGTTTTATTGTCGGTTAGTTAATTCCGGTTACTTTAAATTTCTTCACCACCTCTTTTTCCTTTCCAAGGTAACAAGAAAAACAATCACAGGGTATCATGTGTCTCTGAAATGGTAACGAAGTGTAAACTGTAAGAAAGTGCACCTCCAACAACACCTTCACCACCACCTTTACCACCAACAGCACCTTCACCACCATCTCCACCTCCAGCAACACCTCCACCACCACCTTTAGCACCAACAGCACCTTCACCACCATCTCCACCTCCAGCAACACCTCCACCACCGCATTTACCACCAACAACACCTTCACCACCAGCAACACCTCCACCACCTTTAGCACCACCAACACCTTCACCACCACCTCCACCACCAACAACACCTTCACCACCATCTCCACCACCAGCAACACCTCCACCACCATCTCCACCACCAGCAACACCTCCACCACCATCTCCACCTCCAGCATCACCTCCACCACCACCACCACCTTCACCACCAGCAACACCTCCACTACCACCACCTTTACCACCAACAACACCTCCACCACCACCTTTACCACCAACAACACCTTCACCACCATCTTTACCACCAGCAACACCTCCACCACCATCTCCACCTCCACCACCATCTCCTCCACCTTTACCACCAACACCAACTCCAACACCTTCACCAACACCTTAACCACCAACACCTCCACCTTTACCACCATGTCCTCCACCAGCTCCACCACCACCAACACCACAACAGTAATATATTGTAAACGTGGACTGATGTCATTTTAATAATCACAAACACAACATTCCCTGGCGGTCCGTAAACATGACGACATGCTGGAGTGTGCAATGTGAATTAAGTGTCTGTGTGGATTATTAATTCTTCAAAGTTGTAACAAAACGATTCTGAAATAATGAACACAAACCCGCAGATTGTCATTGATGTGTTTTTATTGTTTATATTTTTCTTTAACAGAACATCTTCACAAATGTATGTTCACACACTCGAGGATTCCGATCTGCTGGAGAAGAGCGATCACACCACACTCGATTATGTTTCCTTCAAAAGCAAAGAACTGGCCACACCGCAGGATATAAAACATCTGAGTTTAAATTAAATAAATAGAAAATTCACTTTAATAATGAAAAACAAAATGAACATTTTTATGAGAAAATATTAGAAATAAGAATTAAATTTTCAGTTATTTGAGGCTTGCAGATGTCACACGTATACTTAACTCAGACTTGATTAAGAACAGTGTATGTGTGTGTTGTAAGGCTGGATTAAGATCAATTTAAGAACTTCAGGAATGTGAAACGTTATATTTATTAATCTAATGAATTTTTGTCTATTTAGTTTATAATTTTCATTATTTTAATTGAATTAATAAAACATTACACCCACATCCCAAGTTTGTTTTGTCCAATCAGAAGTCAGGAAATCAGTCCGAACTAAATTCACAGATTTCTACGTTTTATTTTTAATTCTATGAAGCTGAATATTAAAAAATTATTTGCATCTAATATAATCTATAAGCACGAATATTCCTTACGATAATGAAATAAAGTTGTGTAAGAGGAGGACGTGGCGGTGATGTGGGGAACCGCAGTAACTTTAAAAGTCCGCATGTGAAGGTGTGCAAATAAAATTCAGATTAAAATTTAATGAGACTACACTGAATGTAATAACATCTCTATGAAATGGAGGGACAGAGAAACATACAGTGATGTAACAAACACACATTTAACATTATTACAGTCTGAAATGTTAGTAATTACAAGTTAATAAAGGGTTAATAAGCGTAGTGATGAATATTGCACAGCTTCCATCTGTAGTTTATTCTCTAACACACAGTTACAGAAACTAAACATCACACACATCACCAGTTACACCGTCAGCTTCTCTGCGTAATCACGCTCTAAAGTTCTTCTGAAACTCACACCAAAACACACGACATGCCAAACAAATCATTTCCACTTCCTCTTTTCCTCATCATTTCCTGTATCACTTCCTGTTTCATTTAAGTTCTTAACAGCGATGTGTCCGGCGTCTGTCTTACAGGGAAATCTCGAACCTGCTCACGTTCACCCCGACACTCTGATCAGCTCCAAACAGACACACACGTTTAAGCACAAACCACATACTCCAAACTCTCATAACGTTTACTGTACATGCTGTATACGATCCCCATTTAATTAACTCTTTCACAGCTGTGAAATATTATACTATATTATATGTTTGGATCTCTAAACTTCATCCCCATCATCATATTTCACATTTTTCAACCAGATGCTGTTACAGCGACTCACACCATCAACAACATTCAGGTCTTCTTTGATATTTAAATGTGCAACCACGAATACATCATATATCTGAAGATCGTTCCAGTCGCCTCCTCGTATTTTTAACATTGTTGTGATGTGGGAATGCTGTGCTATTGCGATGGGAGATCACTGCAATGTGTTGATGTTGGAATGAGGGAATGTTAGAATTTAGGAATGTGCAAATGTGAAAATGTTGGAATGTGGAAGTGAAGAAATGTGAGAATGTTGAAATGTGAGAACTTTGCGAAGTTGGAATGTGGAAAAGAGGATATGATGGCGGAATGTTGCAGTACGGGAGTGTTGGAATGTGGGAATTTTGGAATGTTGGAATGTTGGGAATTTGGTAATGTTGGGAACGTGTGAATTTGGTAATGCTGGGATGTTGGAATGATGGGAACGTGGGAATTTGGTAATGTTGGGATGTTGGAATGATGGGATGTTGGGCATGTAAGAATATGGTAATGTTGGGAATGTAGGAATTTGGTAATGTTGGGAATGTGGGAATTTGGTAACGTTGGAATGTTGAGAACTTGGCAATGTTGGGAGGCTGGAATGTTGGGACGTTGGGAACATGGGAATTTGGTAATGTTGGAATGTGAGAATGTGGTTGACACTCTTGTAAAGAAAGTTGATCCATGTGTTCAGTTGATTCTTGTACACAAGCGGTCTTTTCAGACTTCCATGCAAATGTAATATCACCGAGTGTTTACTCTAAGTGTTTATAACGTGTTTATAACATTTCTACTGTGAACAGATTAAAGTTTTAGAGGCAAAGGCTGCAAAGTTAGTTAATGTGTTCTTCAGTGTTATAACAGCTTTGACTTCTAAAACAGAGTGTAACAACAATCAGGCTGATTGTTTAAAAATGTTTTAACCTATGCACGCACGCGCACGCACACACGTGTAAACAATAATGCTTCATTCCTTCTGTAGTCACTACTGAACACAACTAACCTACGAATATATTATTCATTCATTTTCTAAGTTATTAGAAAATAGAATATAGTGAGATGTGGGTGCCAACTACTTCATAATTTTCTGCCCTTAACACCCCCCTTTTGCCCCACCACCGCAGTTTGACCTTTCACTCCTCACACACACCCCATATTCTCACTGTACGTCCTCCCCGAACACGTCGTTCTGTTTGCGCTTCATGTTCTCAAAGTCAAAGTCGGTCCCCGTCATGCGCTTGTAGATGTCCTTAATGTCATTGCAGGTCGTTTCAAAGTGTGTGGTGGCGTCGTACGTTCGCGAGCAGAAGATCTGTAAAGGGAAGGAATGTGGTGAGAAACATCAGCATTAAACCCTGCGCTGTGATGTGAGTGTCTCCTTCTGTCTCTGCGTTTAACACAGATTTAAAATAAATAAATGAGATGAGGGGGATTAATCATATCTGTCTGATTATCAAATTACACGCATCAAAAAACGTTCATTTCTGTCTTTTCTATTCTTTTTTTAATATAAGCAGAACATTGCACTCAGCGAAGCTTCAGGTTTCCTTCAAACAGAACCCTTTCTGTACCTGCAACCCTCACCTGACTCTCAGCTCCATCGTCTGTCGGCTCGTACAGATCACTGATGGCCACAAACCTAGAAAAAAAACAAGCAAAACATAAATCCTCTCACCAATAGTAATAATATTAGTAATCATAATAGTAATAATAATAATAACAGTAATAGTAGTAGCAATAATAATAATAATAGTAATAATGATAATAATAGTAAAATAATAGTAATCATATTAGTAATAATAATAACAGTAATAATAAAAAAAAATAATAATAATAATAATAAAGGGTGTGTAACACTCACTTCTGGTCAATGGGCTCTAGCAGTTGCAGAGCGGGGAGGATCTCAGCCTCAGGGTCACTTGTCTCCACCGTGGTGCTAACGATAGCGATGTATTTCCCCTGAGCAGCCACGTTATGAGCAAATGAGATCATACACACATAAATATCTGGGGAAACAAACAAACAAAAAATCAACAGTAAACATGCAGTGAGATGAAAAAGTGGGTTTAATAAAACATCATGGTGTCATGTTTAACGCCCCCTGCTGCCTGTGAGCTATATTACAACTGTAATAAAACGCACACGCACGCACACGCGCACACACACATCAAATGTAAAGTATGTGTATAAATGTGTGTAAATGTCGAGGATGTGTACATTTAGGATTAATAGAAGAGTACCACGGACCTGAGTTGCGGTTCACTTGGCTCTGTGGGATGATGATCTGGCAGGAGTTGATGTCGCTGGTGTTCTTGATGGGATGGCTGAGGATACAGATGACACGGATCACCTGACCTGTTTTACGCACCCGATCCTGAACGTAACTCGGGTCACAGATCAGCTGCTTACAGCGAGCAACCTGAGAGATCGAGAAACCGGACACTACTGTATGAGACACTGTGACTGTACTACACAACGCAGTCTGTTTCTCTCACTGCTCCTTTAATCATTAACCAGAAAAATCCCTCAACATAAAGTTCATCAAAAAAAATTACTACTTTAATCATTTAAAAAATTGCCATCCCCCTATTTATTAATTGAAAAAAAATTCACTCACTGACCCTTTAATAAAATAAATAAACATACATACATACATATATATATATATATATTCACTGGCCTCTCCTTTAATAATTTATCAAAAACAAGGGGGGGAAAAAAAACACTGGTCTCCACTGCTCTTTTCATAATTTATTTTAAAAAATGAAGAGGAAAAAAATTGGCCTCCCCTTTAACAGTTATTTAATAATTAATATTAATTAATTGACCACCTTTTTAAATAATTTATTATTAATAATAATAATAATAATAATAATAATAATAATAATAATAATAATAATAACAATAATAATAAACTAGCCTTGCCGTAATAAACAAACAAATAAATGAATAAATAAATTTACTGACTGCTCCTTTAATTAATTAAAAAATAAATCAGTGACTGCTAAGATTACTCACTGCAGCTTTAATCATGAATAAAAATTTAACTGAAGCCACCTTTAATTACAGATTGTTTCTGTTCTGTGTGAAGGTGGAGAGATGATTCTAAGACAGAGGAACATTTTCTCACAAACTCAAATAGAGCAGGTGATGGGTATAACACTAACCCCCCTCAGTGACATTTACATTTAGCAGAACGCCAGTGGAATTATCAGAGACAATTTCTCCCCCTCCGGAATAAGATACAGTACACTCGAAACAAAAACTAACAGACTCAAGAATAGCTTTAACCCACAAGCTGTTAAATATGTACCCCCACCCACACCACCACCACTGCCACCACCACACACACTGACTGAATAATCACCATTCTACCATTCACACCATCCTACTGGACAGTGCAATATCACTCCTTGTAGAGCAATATTCATGTTTAGAGCAGGTCTCTAGCATTATATAACATTATGTCATCATGCACTTCTGGTTAAAAGCTCTATCTCTTACCCTGTACATATCAGGCACCTTCTGTGTATGTGGATATATATGTGTAGTGTGAATATGTAGATATATGTATATGTGTGTTTGCACGTATAGGATATATGTATGTACAGTATATGTGTGTATATGTGTACAAATAGGTATTTGTGTATATGTGTACATGCATATATATATAATGTGCATTTAATAATTGCTGCTAAACAGAGACCTCTTATCTTATCAACAACAAACTCTCCACTTGTTTGTGATGTTTACTGAAGCCTCTTTGTTACTCTGTGAGAGTTGAATATTTCAGATTCATTGATATTCGAATGTATTAAAATTATTTTCAGCTCCAATTAAAATGTGAAATGAAGAGAGTGAGAGGCGAAGTGTGGCCCTGTTCTGATGTTTAAAGTCTGATTACAGTGTTAAAACAGAATCAGAACTAAAGATATAGTTATTATTTGTTTCAGGTTTACTCACACGGCGTTTATGCTGTCAAGGCAAATAAATAATTAAAAGAGTGTACAGTACCTCCCCCTCAGACTTCACCCCAACCACACGCCCGTTCTCCAGAACGATCCCATCCACAGGTTTATTCAGCATGTAGGTACCTCCATAAATCGCACTTAATCTAAACAAGAAGAAAAACACACGACTGTTCAAACAACTCCATATATAATCAAGGAATGTAGAGAGGTAGAGAGAGAGAGAGTGTGTGTGTGTGTGTGTGTGTATAGGTTTTACCGGGCAAATCCCTGCGGCAGTTCTCCGAGTCCGTACAGCGGGTAGAGATACGGGCTCCTCCCATAACGCGCCAGAGACTCACTGTACAGTTTAATTCGGTTAATGGTCTCCAGACATGGCTGTTCCAAGTAACTACAGGAAAGACATAGCAGTCAGTTGTTCACCAGCGCACTCAGGAGACAGATAATAAAGCAATAATTAATAGTAAAACGCTCTGATTAAAGCGCTGCAGCTTCATCATGAGGAACATAATCTTCATACTCATCCGTCCTGTAGAGCGCCAGGGCGTGGCCTGTGAAATCGATCACGTCCTGGCCCAGGTCAAACTTCTTATACACGTCACGCATTGTGGTGCTCCTGGGGTCTACGCCCTCGAAGGTCTTAGGGTTGTTCTCGTCAAAGTTGGCCACGAAAACCAGGAATGTACGGAACCTTCTCTTCTCAAGCATGCCCATCAGATCTGAGCAGAATAATCAAAAACAACAGAATGAACAAAAACATTTTACATTTCATAGACTTTCACAGAAGCCCTAAGCAAATGTTCACTCATGTATTTTTTCCCCTTTGTTTTCTCAAAATAATGAGATAATTATGTTGTTTTCTCGTGATAATGAATTTATTTGTCTTCCCCTGATGAGTTATTAATGGCAAGAAATTGTTAAAGTTATTTAAGCCTGTACCAGGACTTATTTAAAGTGATTATACTGATTCACATATCTTACCTTTAATCACAAATTTAAAAATCACTTATCCCACCTTTAATCATAAAATTAAAAATCAATGATCCCTTCTTTAATCATGAATTTAATAATCAATGATCACTTCTTTAATCACAACTTTAAAAATCACCAATCCCACCTTTAATCATAAATTTTAAAAATCAGTGCTCTTACCTTTAATCATAAATTGAAAAATCACCAATCTCTTATTTAATCATGAATTTAACCATCACTGATCTCTTCTCTAATCAGTTGTAATTAGAGTAAACAAAACAAGAGACTCACTGGATACCAGCGCCTCAGATTCAGTCGATGGAACCTTGAAGATTTGTCCTTTATTATACACAAAACTTCCCTCGATGACTTTAAAGTCCAGATAACGAGTCACTTCTGTGTACAGCAACATTTTCACCAGCTGACCTGCAGCAACACCGAAACACAAACACCTTCACAAAGTCCTGAAATCCCATCAAACTCTTCCGTATCTCACTGTATTCAACATAACCAAAAGAATCACAGATAAAACGCACTCTGGAGGAGAGACTGAGCGCTCACCATTAGCCATGAGGAACTTGGGAATGAGATCGACATTCCAGTCTCGTCCGCGGCCCATGGACTCGGGCGGTGTCTCCGGGAGACCGAAGTACTTGTAGAGCTGTGGATCATGAACACAACGTCTCACACACTGCCGATCTATGTTTATACATGCGCAACTGTACTGGAGCTTCTGAGCTTTAACAGAATTCTTGTTGACTGCACAGAATTTCTTTTTTCTCAGTGTTTGTGTATTCCCGTTTATAATAACTCTGCATCTGCGTCCTCTCTTACACCTGCACCGTAATGACGTCTTTTCTCTACTTATTATTATCATTTATTTGTTTCTTTGTTTGTAGTAAGTTATAAGCTGAGATTTGCAGATGATTTTACCTCCTCCAGTGGTGTGATGGAAGAACTCTCCCCACCATAATACGGGTTCCTGTCCATGTGCAGAACCTTCTTTCCGTTAACAGACAGGATCCCAGACAGGATGCACTCCTGACCAGCAAAACAAACAAACAAACAAACAAACAAAACACCATAAAAGAATGACATAAATATCACTTTATCTTCAGTGACTCATTAGATGGAGCCAGATCCAGAGTCTCACAACTGTGTGTGTGTGTGTCTTATGATAAACTGAGTTACAGCTGGCATGTCCTGTCTCAGAGTCCACCTGCACCAGAATAAAGAGCTCACTGGACATGAATGAATAAAAAGAACGAGTGTGTGACTGTCTTTAAATTTACTTTTATCTTAAATAAAAAACCTTCTTAGGAACTTATTTAAAGTTTATTAATATTAATACTCTGAAGTGACTCTGTTATGAGTCCTTTATGTTAATAAGCTGCTTGTCAGACTGATATTGCTGATGTGTGTGTGTGTGTGTGTGTGTGTGTGTGTGTGTGTGTTTGTGTTATTGTAATGTAGGGTCTCCTGTCTGTAATAATAAACTCTTGGACTCATCAGATCACATGACCTTTTTTCATCACTCCAGACTTGGCTCTTGTGTGTGTGTGTGTGTGTGTGTGTGTGTGTGTGTGTGTGTGTGTGTGTGTGTGTGTGTGTGTGTGTGTGT
>JAOUQZ010000017.1:44401-56699 GCA_028564935.1 Neosilurus hyrtlii | reverse complement strand
CAGTGTTTCAGAAGATAGCTTGATAGCAGACGATTTATGCGTATTTCATCTCATCTTTTCCATTTCTCTACCTTTCTGTAAAAAAAAAAAGTTTTTACACACCCTCACTTGGTTGGAAAGTGAACGACGGCTATTTCTGACTGATATTTTCAGTGTACCTGCAGCCAAGAATCCAAAACAAAACAGACTCTCTTTTCTCGTCATACGCTTTCTTCTCTTCTCCGGCACCTCAGATTGTCGCTTTTTGGGTCGGATCAGTGGCGTGTGGGGCGTTTTTACGCGCTCAAATAAATCGACTTGTCTGTATGACATTTTTATGGCGAGCAGACGGTGCGTAATTCGGGTTCCTACATCCGGGAGACGGGAGTCTGAGTACGGCGGCAAATGAGCGGACTTTTATTGACTTGCCTGCAAATGTCCGTTACAGCTAGTGATCGGTGTGTTGTGGTGTGTGTGAGTTCGCTCTGTTTGACGTGTCTGTGTGCTACGAAATGATTTTGAATACGGTAGTTCAGTTTTTGCAGACGGGAATCAGGTGCCCAGTCGGGCATGTTGTACTCTGCATTTTTTTGATTTTTGGTGCCCCTGTCGTCGGACAGGGTACCTGCGGGCATTCGGGCACCCGATTTTTCGAGCCCTGGTGTCTCTCTTCATTTTTTAGAAATGAGCTTTAAATTCCTCTTGTATCTGGAGTCTGATTCTGTGCAGTTTTGAGCTGAGATTCGCAGTTAGTACCCCTTCCCCCTTCTCACAAAGACTGTCACTCACAAACCCCCAGCTGCAGCCATGCTTTCTACCTCTATAATAGAATGATATTTTAAAAACTCAGTCCTGCAGAAACTATCAAAGTGATATGAGTGGTTTGGGAAGCAGACTTTTGTTTTCTGTTTATGATTGAATCACATGGAGGTGAGCGGAGCTACACGTTACACGGCAGCCTGCCAGTACTGGTGCTAGAGCTGTGGAGGTGTCTCTTTTCAAGAGATATGCTGTTCATGTTTTCTCCAGTCGAAGACAATAACTAATTAGCTCTCACCTGATTCTGAAAAAACCTGTGTAAGTTAAAATGTTTTGAGTCTTTAAGGGAGACAGGAAACAGTTCTGGGATCTTGAGGGGGGGGCCTGAGAGAAAATTAAATGTATGTGTTTTTGTTTTCAGGAATCTTCATTGCTCTGCTGTTGCGCTTTGATGTCAGGTACAGTTTCTCACTTTCGCACATGCACACACATGGACACACTTTTTAAACAGACATTAAACCCCCACCCCTCTTTCTCTCTCAGTTTGAAGAAGAACACGCGTACGTATTTCTACACCAGTTTTCTGGCGTACATCTTTGGTCTCGGCCTCACCATCTTCGTCATGCACACCTTCAAACATGCTCAGGTGAGAGACACACATACACACACACACACACGCACACACTCTCTCACTTCCACCTGAGAGTATGTACTGATGAGGTGTGTGTATGTTTTTTTTTTTTTTTTTCCCCCCAGCCTGCTTTGCTGTACCTGGTCCCGGTGTGCGTGGGCTTCCCGCTGATCGTAGCGCTATTGAAAGGGGAACTGACGGAGATGTTCAGGTAAAATCTCTCTTTGTTTTTCCACACACTGCAGATGAAAGGTGGTGGGTGTGGCCAATTTATGATGCGCAGGAATGAATTAAAGCAGTGAAGCTGATCTGAACATGAACTGATGGGCACTTGGGTCTGGTGATGGTAACCATGCAGACGATGAAGTTGTGACCTTTAGGAAATACACACAGTCGCTGTAATACATTTCTGTGGGGGGGTTCGGCGTCGCTCACATGTCCTCTCACAGATGTGGTGGATTATCAACCCCATAACTGATTTAGAACCACATTAACTTTCTGTACTTTTACAGAATTTGATTCTTTATTTCTTTAATTTCTTTTCCATCACATGGAGTGTTCAGTCCTAGTTTTACACTTATTACAATAAACGATAGATCTTATTTTTAATAGTTTGTAGTTAAAGGGGTGGAGCATTGCTTCTGAAGGGATGGCAGGGGTTGAGTGGTGGGTTTGAAGGGGCGGAGCATTGGGTTTAATGGGTAGGGATGGGGTGTTTAAAGGAGAGGAGCGTTGGGTTTGATGGGTCTGGGTGTTGGGTTTTAAGTGGTGGGGCATGGGGTTTGATGGGTAGGGGTTTTTAAAGGGGAGGAGCATAGTGCCTGATGGGTAGAGGTACTGGGCTTTAAGGGTTGGGGTGTTGGGTTTTAAGGAGCGTAGCGTTGGGTTTGATGGGTAAAGGGTAAAGGAATAGTGCATTAATTTAATGTTGTGGAGGGTTGTGATTAAAGAGGTGGGGTTTCATGCTGGAGCATTTTTTCTGAATTGTGTTTAATTCAGCGTTAGTGAAATATGATACAAAATTAAACAAATCAACAAACTTAAACCACAACTTGAGCTTTGGAATTTGGGGGCGGAGCTTATGTTCTGGAAAATTGTGAGCAAAAACAAAATTTTGTAAGAAATATTTGCAAACGTAAAACACACCTTTTTTCCTGATGGTTTACCTGTGATGTTGGTGACGTTTGTTTTATTGACGTTGTTTTGATGGTAAGGAAAACGTAGCGTTATGTAATCCGTGACGTTAGCGTGAGCCCTGGCGCCGCGGTTCGACCTGTTTCCTACTGACCTGTTTGGTTTTCAAGAGTGTAACCGAGATGATAAAATATAAACACAGCTTCTCACTTTCCCTCTAAACAACTGCTTTTCTCTTTCTTCTCTGTTTTCTCTGTCCTGTGTCTCCTTTCCTTTATTTACGTTCATCTCTCTCCTTCATTCGGATGCGTAGTTACGAGTCATCAGATGAGGTGTTGCCCCACACCCCGCGTCTCACCCGATTCCCCACCGTCTCCGGTTCTCCCGCCAGCCTGGCCAACTCCATGCAGAGCCCGTTAAGCTCCTCCCCCCGCCGCCGCCGCCAACACACCCTCTCCACCTTTTAACCCGGCCAGGTACGGCCCCCAAACCCCGCCCTCGCACACCCCCTTAATATCTGTGACGTCTCTGTCCCAGCTGCTTCCATCACACCCTGCTTTCTTGCTGAAGGAAACGCCACCAGTTAGCATGCGCTGTAATGCTAACTGACTCTAATGGCTCTGTTGTTAGCTGGATTAGTTAATATTCATTGTTTGAATTGTTCAAAACTCATTGTTTTGTGCTTACTCATTCTGTAGAATGCAAATAAGGTGCACATTCACAAGGTCTGGTTGTCGGAGTTGGACACGCCCATGTCAGCTACACCCTTATTAAATATTTGTTATTAGAAATGTTGGTGGAGTAAAATAAGCCTGGAGGTTTTAATAGTACATACACACACCGCCCTCCCACTGCACCTCCTAATGACTGACGACTGACCAGCATCTCACCTGTTAAGGGGAAAGGAAGGGGTGTGGCCACACACACACACGTACACAGTTTGTTTCTTACTGTACATAAAAATTATCTGCATGTGCGTTTCTGTGCTGATGTTTGCAGCTGGTTCTCTTTAATGAACACCTGACCAACATGATGCGTACATGCTCAGGTGCAACACATGATGCAATCAATCACCATGGCAACAACTTTACAACTGCAGCGGCAGCATCTGAACGCATCATCCTGTTTTTAATTACTGGTTCACTCTCAATACTGATCTCTCTGTCTCCCCCACCCCCTGTCTGTCTCTCCCGCTGTATGTGTCTCTCTTTGTGTGTCTGTGCGTTTCTCTATCTGCCTTCCTCTGTGTTTCTTTCTCTCTCTGTCTGTCTCGCTATCTTGCTGTGTGTGTGTGTGTGTGTGTGTGTGTGTGTGTGTGTGTCTCTCTCTCTCTCTCTCTCTGTGTATGTCTCTCTATCTTGCTGTCTGTATGTGTGTCTCTCTCTTTCTTGCTCTCTCTGTGTTTATCTGCCCCCCATCACTCTGTGTGAGTGTGTGTGTGTCTCTCTGCCCCCTTCTCTCTTTCTCTCAGATATGAAGAGTCATCCCCCGAATCAGAAACTTCAACTAAAGAAGAAAAAACAGAATCTGATAAAGACAAATGAACCTGAAGTAACGTTTTGTGTCCCCTTCCTTTTTTTCCCCCGGTGTGGTGTTCAGTGAGGAGGGGGACACGTGGACGTGTGGATGTTCTATAACTGGTTAAAAGACGAGTGTGTTTTCGTTATTATGTAGTTTATAAATGGATGTAAAACATGATGTACAACAGCTTTACTCTGTGCCTGTATTCCTCTTTATTATGCTCTTTTTCTCTCTCTCTCTCATTTCACTTATTTGTAGTAGAAATTATTTGAAATTAATTTTATTGGATGTTTTGGATTAGATTCAGGATTTTTACCTTGACTTTCCCAAGCGCAGAGTTTAGTTGGAGTTTTGAGTGTTCCAGTGAACTCGGAAGTAAAATGTTCACGGTGTGTTTTTATCCAGATGTTTTTTTTCAGTTGAGACATGTTCAGTGTTTATTAATCCAACAGTCACTGAAACCTTCACTTCAGACATCATACAGCTCCTCCGTGTTTAACGACTTCATGTTTCAAATCAATTTGATTTTACATCGATCTTTGGAATTTGTGGGTGGGGCTTATGGGGAAGGGGTGCACGGCGTCCATGAGGGCGACGGCTGCAGTGTTGCTCCACGGGTGAATTTAATTTCAGCACATCGGTGTGGAGGAAGTGACAATGACCCCAAAAACACAAAAAGCATTTGATGCATTGAAAGAAGCTTTAATGTCTGGATTAACAAAAGCGTGAAGTTTCTATGTGTTTCTGGATTAATGTCTAAAACAGAACCCCCATTTTATCTGTATATTTAATAAAATCACCAGCACAGGGACCAACATTTCCACTTCCGGACCTTCAAAAATAGAACTTCCTCCTGCTGCTGATTTATTGAATAATAAAATATGACATGCAACAGACAAGCTCTTGTAACCCTGAGCCAGCCCTGGTTGGGGTAAATTTATTTTGTGACGGTGAGATCGGTCATGTGATCGTGTCTGAAGACGGTTGGAACTCAGTGATGTGGCTTCATTTCACACACGTCCTGTTCGTTTTTTTTTTTCCTCCTGACTGTGTAACTTAACAGTTAAAGCTTCTTTAAGGAGCTAAAAAAAAGTCTCTCTTTTTTTTTTTTTTTTAAATCCACAATAAATGTGTGGTTTTTACTGCAGTAAAGCAGAATCGTGTCAGTGCAGGTTTTATTTAAACATATGTTTAAAAAAAACAAACAAAGAAAATGAATGAATAATACATTACACGTCCATAACACTCAGATCAACACCCACAGTGGTTCTTTTTTAAATGATTCCAGAATGATTTGCATCACCTTGAGGATTTACATCGCATTTAAATTGAAAGAACAAAAGAGTTCGAGTCTCTGTCAATATTATGGCTTCAGTTCCAGGGAAGAAAGCTCCAATCTAAAATTGAATTGATTTTCTGTTAAAGTAGAATGTTACCATCGTACATCCGAGATGCAAATATCATATACAGGTGGAGTTCCACAGCTTAAATCTTTCCTGATGGAATGGAGTGTGTACCCCCCGTAACTGCCATGTTTCATTGATTTATTCTGGGCCGCATGGTGCTGCCGTGGTTAGCTCATCCGCCTCACCGCAAGAAGGCCCTGAGTTCGATTCCTGGGTTTGGGGTGTTTCTGTATGTAGTCTGCATGTTCTCCTTGTGCTTGTGTGGGTTTCCTCTGGGTACTCTGGTTTTCTCCCACAGTCCAAGGACATGCACAGTAAGCTAATTGGCTGTTCCAAATTTCCCCCAGGTGTGAGAGTGAGTGGAATTGTTGTGTGTGTGTGCGCGTGTGTTGCCCTGTGATGGCTTGGTGAGCTGTTCAGGTTGTACTTGCCTTCGCCCAGAGTTGGTTGAGACTGGCGCCAGCCTCCCCGCAGTCCTAATTAGGATTAAGTGCTTCAAAAAATGAATGAATAAACAAACAAATTATTTATCCTGGTTTTCTTCTTTTAATAAAGCTGTAAAAAGAGCAGAAATCCGGGTTGTACTTTTTTCTGGCGACCGCCAGGTGTCGCCACACACCGAGTTTAGATTGGTGTGAATAAGGAGCACAAGATTAACCACAAGACGAATGACAAAGGTTGTGTGTGTGTGTGTGTGTGAGATCTCTGAGTCCCATTAGTTTGTTTTCATGTATGATGATGCAGATGATTTTCTCACCTAAATGTGAACATTTTAGAGGTGCTAAGAACATCTGGATTTACAGCCTTAGGCTGCATCTGCATCTCTCTTGTCCTGTGTGGAAGTCTCTGTGTCCTCTCTAGAGTTAACATTGATTTTACTTTTGAACACTCACTCACTTTTCAACCCATTTAATCCTACTCGGGCTGCGGGGAGGCTGAAGCCTATCCCAGCCAACAATGAGTGAAGACAGGTACACCCCAAACAGATCGTCAGACCATTGAAGGGCCAACACACCACTCACACTCGCATCTAAGGGGAATTTGGAATAGCCAGTTGTCCTAAAGTGCATGTCTTTGGACTGTGGGAAAAGACCAGACAGAGTACCCGGAGGAAACCCACAGGGACATGGGGGAGAACCAGCAAACTCCAAAGAGAAATGCCCTTAGCTCGGGACTTGAACCCAGGACCTTCCTGCTGTGAGGTGCATGTGCTAACCACTACACAACTGTATCCCCACTAGTAAACAAGTCTTATTTTATTACTGTTATTAATATTTTTTAATGAGTTTTTATTTTTATTCCTGAAGTTGAAACATTCAGTTTATTCTCACTGATGAGACTGAAGGAAACTTTGGGGCAGAATTTACTATGTTCTTTAGGGTGTGTGTGTGTGTGTGTGCTGAGCCTCTTTGGCTTTTAAGAATTCTCAGAATTCAGAAGGAAGTGACTAAATCACCATGACTACAGCAACCTCCAGCAGAAACACGCTGCACTTTACCCACACTCTAATTCAGGTTTATACTTTAAACTAATTCATGAAACAGAAAGCTGTTTGTTTATTTATTTATTTACTGCATTAGATTTAACCACGGATGGATATTGTGGTGGAAGGAATCAAAATCTGAATGACCTTTATACGAGGAGAAACCCAGGTTTAATCAGATTTAATTCATGACTCTATTTACACAAAAGTGCAGCGTAAACCCAGTGAGTGATTCAAACTCGGAGCTGGATTTATGTGTCCATCACTCTAGTATAAGGGAGTAAAAATTGTAATGTAAAAGAAATAAATAAATACAGATTCATGGCATTGTACAGAACCTCACATCATTTTACAGGTGTAGTAAAAATGTTCAGAGATATTTATAATTACTCAATGACATCATCATTGTCTCAGGATACGACCGACAGCGCCAAACCCAAGTGAAGGCGAGCGCCGGACATTACACCGTTTCTGCACAAACATTTTCGCATCACGAATTTGTGTTGCATCAGTTGTGCATTTTTAACTGATACTGGAATCGAGACAGTGGGGTAGCAGTTAGCATGTCCACCTCACAGATAGAAGGTCCTGGGTTATTCTTGTCTGTGATGTTCTCCCCGCACTTGCGTGGGTTTCCTCCAGGTACTCCAGATTCCTCCCACAGTCCAAAGACATGCACATTAGGTTAATTGGCTATTCCAGACTGCCTCTGGGTGTTAGTGTGAATGTGAGTGCTTGTGTGTGTGTAGGACATGTGATGGAGTGGCATGCCGTTCTGGGTGCACCCTGCCTTCACCCGGAGTCAGCTGAAACAGGCCCCAGCCTCTCTGTGACCCTACTGGGATTAAACGGATTGGCAAATGAGTGAGATCATATATTACACTCTGTTTTATTCATTTATTTTATTAGGACTTTATTAAATAAGAAAATGTATCCGGTTCACTGTTATTTCACATCGAAACACACGCTTGTATCACATCACACACAATATACAACGTTTGTGTCAGTGTATCGCTAATGTAAAGAGATAAAAATAAGATATTCTAAAATAAATCTATAATAAATATATCAGAGTAATTACTGCATTGCACTGGTGTAAGAACAATTGTAACTTCATCACACACACACACACACACACACACACACACACACACACACACAGTGGTTATTTCCCACAAATAAACCATACTCTTATCTCTTCCTCTCTTCGTTCTAAAATATTACATTTCTGTAGATTAAGGTCGAGTTCATGCTGCACTGCTCCCTGGTGTTCACTCTCACACTGTACATGTGTATGATGAAATAAACGCCCGGAGACACTGCAGAAATAAAAACATTTCATAAATTGGGAAGAAGGTGAGAGAGCTGATGGTGTTCTGAAATGTGTGTGTGTGTGTGTGAATAGCAGGAAAGGGCCACAGCAGGTTAAAGGGAAGGTCAGATTTCAACGTTGGAACATCTGCAGAACTCTCTATTCTCTCTCTTTCCTCTAACCCCCCACCCCTCCATGTCCCCCCTTTGTGTCCCCCATGCAGGTTTGTCCCTAGGGGGGTCGTGTTGGGCCTTTGTGTCTCTACACTGGTGTCATGGCCCCCCTAAGCCCCAGTTCTCCCCATTAGCTCTGTTGCTGTGGAGTTGCTAGGTGACTCTGCACTCTTGTCTTCGGCCGTGCTCTGTGTCCACCGAGGATCAGCGCTCAAAGCAGTGGAGGAGAAGAGACTATCCAGCATTATTGTTTAACCAAACCTTTCAGATGGATAGAGCAGGATGGAACGGGACCACCCTCATTTAGCTGAACATTCAGAAAGGAGCTGATTAAACACCTACATCACCTGAGAAACGATTCTTCTCTGTCTCCTGTACACTGACACACTGGGGTTAAGCAGAGAGAGAGAGCATGCGGAATACTCCATAAAATCAGCAGCAGTGATATATTATAAACTGAGCTGGTGGAGTGTTACTGAGTACATCAGTAATCAGAATAAACACCTGTATACACACACACACACACACCTCATCAGTTTACTGAAAGTGGAGATAAGTAGAATGAATGAATCCACAGTGGAAAATGTCCAGTGTGATGGAGGGATCCCGTACTGTTCATTCATCATGAATACAGGCTGTATGTGATGTGAACCCATCATACTGTTTATAATTCTAAAATCTGCTCAATGTGCTAGAGGAAACCAGAGAACGTAGAGGAAACTTACATGGAGGATGTATGAAAGTCACCACCACAATCTATAACCAATCAGAACTACGGATATTGATTTATTCTAAATTATTATACATTTATTAAATACTATGTGTTTAAATTCACACTAAATTCCAGTTCTTTAATTACTTTAAATCATAAACTTTCAACTTTCAATATAATTTCAATGATAAATCAATTAAGTACACAATGATTCTCTCTCTCACTCTCTTTTTCATTCTCTCTCTCCCCCACTACTCTCTCCCCGATCTGTCTTTCTATCTCTCTCCTTCCTCCCCTCCCACTCTCTCTTTCCCTTCCTCTCTCCAACTATCTCTCTCTCTCTCTCTTTTTCTCTCTCTCTCTCTCTCTCTCTCACTCTCTCTCACACTTTCCCTCTCTCCCACTTTCTCTCATTCTCTCTCCCTCCCTCTCTCCCTCTCCCACGCTCACTCTCTCTCTCTCTCTCTTTCTCTCTCTCTCTCTCCCTCCCTCCCTCTCCAACTCTCTCCCTCTCTCTCCCTCTCTCCCCCTCCCGCTCTCTGCCCATCTAATTGCCCATTTTCTCCCGTGTAGGGATTTCCGGGTCTTTGATTGTGTGTCGTGGCAGATCAGGGACCTGGTTCAGCCCAAGAATTGTGTGTGTGTGTGTGTGTGTGTGGAGCGTAACGCCTCTCAGCGGCCATCACAACACCAGCCTTGGTTTCAGTATATTCTATGATTTTTTTAGCCTCAGGCTTATTTTGCTTAATTTGTTAGCTGGCTTCTTGCTTTATGGTTCCTTGTTTCAGTTTGGATCTTGGGTTGCCAGTCTGCAATAAATTCTTCATCTAGAGTATACATCCTTTAAACACTTAAAACCTTGTTTTGCTCGGTCAGTACAGAGAAATCACAGCCTCAGTGTGGCTTAGTCTGTACTTAAAGGCCTCGGGCTGAGATTTCTTTATACAGACCTCGCGCTCGGTTAATAAATACAGTTCAATTCAAGTCGAGTTAATGGAGATGAACAGACTACTGAACCCTGTCCTTGTGGAAACATCTTAAAAGCATGGTACTGTGTGTGTGTGTGTGTGTGTGTGTGTGTGTGTGTGTTTCATCTTTTTTAATGGTATTTTAATTTCCCTTTGTTTTTATTCTCTCCATCTGACAGTTGGGATTAATTCTGTCTCACTCTCTCCATCTCATAGACAGTCTGATCTGTACCAGGATGAGAAGACTGTGTGAGAAATGTCCTTTCTAGGATTCAGACAAAACGATGCTGGATTTTATTTATAGAGTTGATCATTACTGATTATTTTGCTGTCTAGTGTGGACACTAAAACTGGCGCCAGGCTCCTTATGGAATAATAATTACTCTCGCTAACGTCCACATGTGTTTCTAATGATTTAAAACCCAGCTCTCTCTCTCTCTTTCTCTCTCTCTCTCTGTTTGTGTGTGTGTGTGTGTGTGTGTGTGTGTGTGTGTGTGTGTGTGTGTGTGTGCGCGTTCTTAAGAAGAAGGGAGTGAAGATGGTGATGAAAGATGGGAAAGGGGAGGGGAATTGGGGGTGAAAGAGAAGGCCACTTTAGTTTCAATTAAACACAAACAGCTATGCAAACAGAGGAGGCGCTCTCACTCAGGCCGAGCGCCGCCATAGAGCCGATGAGTCTAGACTCCAGATGTGCACCGCTGGCCTCAAACCTCACTCCAGTGCTGATTCCAGAGAGAGAAAGAGATTGAGAGAAAGAGAGAGAGAGAATGAGAGAGAGACCGCAAGAATCCTGCAGACCGACACCACAAACACACTAAGTGTCGGCAGGCCGACGCCGAGATATCCACAACACATACTGCACATACACACACACACACACACACACACACACACACACACACACACACACACACACACACACAGAGAAAGGGAGAGATTTTGTAAAAAAAATCCTAATTTTATCAAATACAAAATTATTTTCTCTTATTTTACTTCTATTATATCTATATCATCCACTAATTCTGTGTGTGTGCGTGTGTGTGTGTGTTCAAAGACATAAAAAGATAAAGAGTGATTTGTTCCAGTTGTATATATGGGCTCATAGATTTCTGATACCTGTATATGACAAATAAACTTGAAACTAGAGTTCCTTGTTTGGTTGTCTTGGTTACTGTTGTGGCAAAAAGTGTCTAGTTCACGACGCAAGAGATCCAAATTAATTTTCAGGTGTTTATTTAGCCTTTAGGCAAAGAAAAGCATACAATCAATCTGTTACGATGACACCTGGAGCCTAGAGGAATATATTCAAGCGGGTTTTATTGTCCCAAAACAAACACTGGGTCAGGGAGCCACAAAAACAGGAGAATGCAAAACGGGATTGGAAAAGGAAACCTGCCACGAGGGGCGAACCAAAACTGACAAACACAACGGATAATAACACGTAGGATCCGGGAGAACATGGGAGAGGTCATGACGGGTAGAGAACACGGAAACCAAGGTAAGTTGTAAACGCTTGAAGGAGTAGCGGTGAAACATGTGCATCTCGAGGCTAGACACTGAAGTGTGTCTAGCAGGGGTTTATATGGTGATGGCAATCAGATCTGCTGATGATGTGCAGGTGCTGATGATTAGTACTTGGGGGAGTGTGCTCGCGGTGTGTGAGAGATGGGGAGAGAGTTTGCTACGGACGTAACACAATTACACAGAAGAAGGAAAGGACCTCGGACTTTGCATTGGCATATATAGAGCCCAATTCACTCTGATTGAACTACCATCCTCTAGCTATAGACTCTGATTGGTACCTCATGACATCATGTGTCAACTTGACCGTGATCGGCGGCATTTTGTTCAGTCGCTCAGGACATGTTGTTCCTTTTTCAAGGTCCTTGGAAAAGAGTGGAATGGCCGAAATAAAATAACCATACACTCACTTCAGTGAATAAACTACTCATACAATAGTCACATAAATCATCCAATAATTAAACAGTGCTATAGGTATAATCATTAACAATTTAAATATATTTCACTGGACAGTTCTCCATTTCAGGATTGCAGATGTCTTTAAATAAAGGAAATATCACTGAAATGAGGGAACGAGCCCTCATTCCAAAGATGTTACAATATTTGTATTCATATTCATGTTGGGGCGGCACGGTGGTGTAGTGGTTAGCACGTCCGCCTCACAGCAAGAAGGTCCTGGGTTCGATTCCCAGCTCGGGC
>JAOUQZ010000017.1:17231-28166 GCA_028564935.1 Neosilurus hyrtlii | reverse complement strand
TCTGTCTTTCCCTTCCTCTATCTCTGTTTCTTTCCCTTTCTTTCCCCCTCTCTCTCTCCCTCTCCTTCTCTCACTCTTTCCCTTTCTCTATCTGTTTCTCTCTCTTTCTTTCTTTTCCTCTATCTGTTTCTTTCCCTCCCCCCCCCGCTCTCTTTCTCCTTCTCTCTCTTTCCCTTCCTGTCTGTTTCTCTCTTTCTTTCCCTTCCTCTATCTCTGTTTCTTTCCCTGTCTCTCTCTCTCTTTCTCTCTCTTTCCCTTCCTCTATCTGTTTCTCTCTTTCTTTCCCTTCCTCTATCTCTGTTTCTCTCACTTTCTTTTCCTCCCTCACTCTCTCTCTGTTTCTTTCTCTTTCTTTCTTTCTCTCTCTCTGTTTCTCTCTTTCTGTTTCTCTTTCCTTCTCTACCTCTCTCTCTGCTCCGTTAATCATTAAGTAGAGATAAGTGCCAGCGTATAGGCAGAGAGAGGAGAGATAAATCCGAGCAGTGTAAAGGACACGGATTAAAAATATTAACGGGAAAACAAACGAGTGGAGATGCTGGTTTTGAAGCTGTAGATGAAGATGTGGATGATCAAGTGTGCTGATGTCACATGATAGAAAACGGAGCAAAAGAAAAGATCTCACCATGTGGTTTTGTCAGATCAGAGACCTGGAACATAGCAGACCTTTTAAAGACTGTGTGTGAGTGGAACTTGTGAGTCACGATGCTGGTGACGATGCCAAAACGTCACACACACACACACACACGCACCTCCATAACGGATGGACGTGGCACCTCGGTGTTAAAGCAGAGGGATGGAGGAAAAGAAGGGAAAAGGTTTGTGAGGGTTCCATTATTTTTTGGTAGACCGGAGAATAATCATTAACAGAGGAGAAGCTGGAGAACCTTTGACTTTTACCATCATGTGACTCTGGAGACCTGAGCGCAATTATCCTGGATATGTTCTGGATGCTGTGAACTCTCATTAGTGATCTCAGTGAAAGGATGCTCCTCAGTTTTCCTTAGAATTCTTCAGTGTCCTCCGGTGTTCCTCAGCATTCCTCTTGTGTTCCTTAAAATTCCGCAGTGTTCTTCAGTGTTCCTTAGCATTCCTCGGAATTCCTCAGCGTTCTTCAGAATGTCAAAAACTAGAGCGAACTTTCATTCTGTGGGACTACGTGCCTAACTTGGTAAATGCGCTTCTGAAGGTCTGTGAGATCTTGTCTCCATCTCCGGTTCCTCCGCATTTGACAGAGTTCCTGAGGTTCTGTGAGATCCCGACCCTGGTTCCTCAGTGTGTCCCCAGCAGGGTGGTGATGGCGTGGCCATGATGGTGGTAACTCAGTTAGAACTCGAGCTGTGCTACCAGGGCAAGAAGCTGCGAGGTTTCACCTGTAAACTGACACGATCTGCACACGGCTTCCTGCCAGAGAGCTCGAACCTGATCGCCGCTCAGGTGCTGCTGCCGTACCTGGTGTCCGGACTCGGAATGGTGGCAGCTGGAATGCTCATGGACGTCGTCCAAGTACGATCAGTGTTTGTGTCGCTTATTCAAGTGTAATGTTTTGTGTTTTCACTTCTCTCGCACAGTGTGGCCGTGAAAAGTAAACAAGTGAAGTTATCACGTAATACGTCCAATCAGTAATCAGTTCCTACATCTGTGTGTTCTGCAGAGTGTGTGTATGAATGTGTGTGTGTGTGTGTGTGTGCGCGTGCGGTTAGCTTCTTTAGCTATGTCCTGGAGCTCAGATGGTAACACACACTCAGGGTTAAATATATCCTCTCCAGGGCGCGTGCTAAACCTCGTAACTGATTATTTTAACATCAGATATTTTTAGACACTGAACCTCATTTCAGTTATTGACACACCCTCAGCCACCGACACACACTCAGCCACCGACAGAGACACACACTCATTCATGAACACACTGAGTGGCCAACACACACTCAGTGATCTGCCCAGATTTATGCACTGGCGCACACTTTTTTAACCACACAGATTCAGTGTCTAACACTTGGTCACCAATACACGCAGTGACCTATATAGTCTCTGCAACTGACACACATTCAGAGACTCAGACACTGTGACCAATTCACTTAGTCCCTGACACACACAGTGCACCACATGTCGTCACCAACACCGACTCCAACACATTTTATTTACACACACTATACAATACAACTGACATAGTATGTTTGTGGGTGTATGTGTGTGTGTATGTGTGTTTCAGCACTGGGAGGTATTTAAAGTGATCACTGAGGTGTTTATTCTGGTTCCTGCTCTCGTCGGACTTAAGGGGAATCTGGAGATGACGTTGGCATCTCGTCTCTCTACTGCTGTGAGTTTAGTCTGAGTCTAATCACGTCTCCATTCTGAGTCTAATCACGTCTTCACTTTGATATTAAAGTGTTTCTCTTCTGCAGGCGAACACGGGGCAGATGGATGATCCTAAACAGCAGTGGCTGATGGTGTGCAGTAATCTGGCACTAATACAGGTAAAACACACACACACGTGTGCACACACCTTTATTTAAAAGGGGGCGTCTTCTTAAAACGAAGAGATTTGTGAATTCAAATCTGAATCACGCCACACTCTCCTCCAGCGCTTGTACTCATATGGCAGGTGAGAAATTGAAGTGCTTGTGTTGTCAGGTCCAGGCCACAGTGGTGGGGTTTTTGGCAGCATTGGCGGCGGTGACTCTGGGTGCCATGTCAAGAGGAGGGGTGGAGCTGGAGCAGGCGGCTGTGTTGTGTGCAAGCAGTGTGACCACCGCCTTCATCGCTGCACTGTCCTTAGGTACTAATCATCGTCTCAACTGTGTGTTTAATGTAGTGAAGTGTGTGTACACTGTAGTAGTGTGTTCATTATAGTGTTTGTATGTCTGTGTCTATAGTGGTGTGTGTACAGTGTAAAGTGTGTATATTATTTTGTGTGTGTGTGTGTGTGCGCAGTTTTGTGCGTACAGTATATGGTTTCTGCAGTTACAGCCGCTAAAAAAGCTCAGGTTGTAGCAACACACTAACATTCCTTATCCTTTCTGCTTTTATACAATAACTGTGATTGTGGTGTTGGTCTGGTGATGATGGTGGTGGTTGTGTGATTATGGTGTTGGTTTGCTGATAATGTGATTGTGGTGAGGGTTTGTTGATGACTTTATTATGGTAGTGGTTTACTAGTGTAATTATTGGTTTGATGATGGATGTTTATGGTGTTGGTTTGGTGGTAACTGTGATTATGGTAAGAGTATGTTGATGGTGTGATTATGGTGTTGGTTTGGTGATGACATGATTATCGTGTTGGTTTGGTGATTACGGTGTAAATATGGTGTTTGGTGGTAACTGATTATGGTGAGAGTATATTGATGGTGTGATTATGGTGTTGGTTTGTTGATGGTGTAATTATGGTGTTGCTTTGGTGATGGTTTGATTATGGTGTTGGTTTGGTGATGACTGTGATAATGGTGTTGGTTTGGTAATGAGAGTGATTATGGTGAGGGTTTGGTGATGACTGTTATGGTGTTGTTTTGGTAATAACTGGTGTGATCATAGGGTCTGGTAATGGAGTGATTATGGTGAGGGTTTGGTGATGAGAGTGATTAAGGTGTTGGTTTGGTGATGACATTGTCATTGTGTTATTAATGGTGATGATGATGGGTATGATTATGGTGCTGGTTTGATGATTATGTTGAGGGTTTATTGATGATTGGTGTGGGTACAGTAGGGGTCGGGTGATGATTGTGTTTTTATTGCGAGTGTTTGGTGATGACAGTATGACGATGGTATTGTTTTGCTGATAACAGTGTGATATGTTAAAGGCTTGGTGATGATTGGTGTGATTATTGGCTCTCGGAAGGTCGGCATTAACCCTGATAACGTCGCCACTCCTATCGCTGCCAGTCTGGGGGATTTAATCACGTTGTCACTGCTGGCTGGAATCAGTAGCACACTGTATCATTACAGAGGTACGTCCCTTAATCATAACAAATACTACTACTACTACTATTAATAATAATAATGTTGTATTTTTGTAGTAATCATTAATAGAACTAAAAGCTCACTTTAGTAAAACCAGTTTAATTTAATCAAGAAGTGCTGTAGTAATGTGTTAATACTGATCACTTCATAATCTGATCGCAGTCCTGCATTGTGTGTGTGTAGATGTGTGGTATGTGTCTCCGTTGGTGTGTGTGTTTTTCCTCTCTCTGATTCCAGTGTGGGTTCTTGTGGCTCGTCGCAGTGTTCAGATCAGAGAGGTTCTGCGGTCGGGATGGCAACCAGTTATAGTGGCCATGTCCATTAGCAGGTATACACACACACGCGAATGCAGGGTTGACATATATATACTGAATAAGCGTCTGTACTGTGTGTGTGTGTGTGTGTGTGTGTGTGTGTGTGTGTGTGTGTGTGTGTGTGTGTGTGTGTGTGTAATTTCAGTTTTGGGGGTCTGATTTTGGATAGAACCGTCAGTGATCCAAACTTTGAGGGCATGGCTGTGTTTACTCCTGTCATCAATGGTGAGTGGGTCAGTTTGTGTGTGTGTGTGTGTGTGTGTGTGTGTGTGTGTGTGTGTGTGTGTGTGTGTGTGTGTGTGTGTGTGTGTGTGGTTATCCGTTCCTGACTCTGGGTGTATTTCCTGCTCCATGTTAACGGTAGGTGTGGGTGGGAACCTGGTAGCCATTCAGGCAAGCAGGATCTCCACCTACCTGCACTTCTGGAGTGTTCCTGGAGTTCTGCCCTATCAGATGAGACAAAACTGTCCCAACCCCTACGTCTCCTTTTTCTCTACAGGTCAGGACCTTCATCATCATCATCATTAATTATTCAACACTTGCTCACTCACCACACTCACTTGTGAATATAAAGCAAGGTCAAAACAACCTTTGATCATATGTGTGTGTGTGTGTGTGTGCGTGTTTCAGGAGTGAACTCTAAATCTGCCCGTGTGCTGTTCCTTCTTGTTGTCCCGGGACACCTCGTCTTTCTCTTCACCATCAAATCATTACAGGGAGGCCACGCCCCCATCACCCTGCCCTTCATTTGCTGCTATCTTTGTGCTGCACTGATACAGGTAGGGTATACTCTCTCCCTGAAACACAGTAAAAAAGCACATGCTGGGTTCTGGATTGTGATTGGTCAGAAGGTGCTGAGTTCTGGATTGTGATTGGTCAAAAGGTGATTAATGTTGTATAACAGCAGCGGTTACAGTAGTGCATATTTATACTAATGCTTTCGTTCTGATGCATTATCGTTTCCGTAGTAACATTCGTGTACAGGGATGTTTTCTGTCAAAGATTAAGCTGTATGGTTTAGAAGTCCTCAGGACCGAGTTCACACTTTAGTTTCTTTGTACCGCTGTTCAACATTCAACGTAACTGTGGATGCATAAAAATGACATTTCATCTTGTGTGTGTCTGTGTGTTGAGAATGGACAGTAAGGATAATATACTGTGGTGTTGTATTTTACGTGTCCACAGGTGGCGCTGTTGCTCTACACGGCGGATGTGATTGTAAGGACGATGTGGAGGAGAGGTCTGGATCCGGATAATTTCTCCATCCCGTACCTCACCGCTCTGGGGGATCTGCTGGGAACCGGCCTTCTTGCTCTCTGCTTCCACCTCGTTTTCCTCCTGCAGGAACTCAGACTGTGATCAGACTCTCAGCTCCTCCTCCTCACACTCTCCATGAGCTCCACAGCGCCTCATGCTGGAACTCAAGCTGCTCATTCACTGGAGCCTGATATAATTGTAGTCTCACACAGGGGTCCCAGTGAGGGAGAAGCTCGCTCACGGCCCGGTGGTGCACAGAACCGCTCTCACCGTAAGAGTCAAACTACTGTAGGGTCCAGAAGTTTCCATCTGAGATCTCCAACAACAAGTGATTTTATTTTCATTTTTATCATTTGTACCATAAAACACATGGATGTGAATCATCTGTTGAATAAAGGAAATTAAAAATAATAACGGACTGAATTATTAACACTACGTGTGTGTGTGTGTGTGCACGAGAGAGAGAGCGTAACAGTCACCAGAGTTTAAAGATTAAAAATATGTTACCATGAAACAATAAGAGTCACCAGAGTTTAAAGATTAAAAATATGTTACCATGAAACAATCTTTTTCATATTTTAGATCATCGTTTATTTCACTTTGGTTTCTGACTCAATAATTAGCCACACCCAAAAACAGTTTATAACAGTTAATAACCCCGCCCCTTTCTCTTAGAGCCAAATCTCCATACACTGAAAATGTTTTCAGTGAAGTCCTCATAGGCAGTAGGGCCTGCTGCAGGCTACACAGTTGCTTTAATCTGTTTATTATTAAATTATTATATAATAAAAATGATCATATATTAGGGTGGCGCAGTGTTTGCACATCCGCCTCACAGCAAGAAGATACTGGATTCGATTCCCGGGCTTGGGTGTTTCTGTGTGGAGTTTGCATGTTCTCCCTGTGCGTTTTCTCCAGGTACTCCGGTTTCCTCCCACAGTACAAAGACGTGCACGGTAGGCTAATTGGTTGTTCCAAATTGCCTCTAGGTGTGAGTGTGAATGGTTGAGTGTGTTGGCCCTGCTGAGCTGTTCAGGGTGTACCCCACCTTCACCCAAAGTCGGCCTAGATAGGCACCAGCCTCCCCACGACCCTAATTAGTAATATGCGGCTTAAAAAATGAATAAATGATATTAAATGTTCGGAAGTTTCCTTGTTCCTGAGCTGGATTTAGTTACAGAAAGATTCTGATGGAATAACTGAAGCATCTGTGGTTCATTAATTGGTGGGTAATTTAATAGCACGTATTTATATTAACAATTTATTTTTGCAACTAAATGTGAACGGTGCGGTGTGTAAAATACTTTTATTTACGGTGTTTAACATCGTTTGTACATAAAATTTGAACATATTAATGTATGATTCATCTGATGAATCTGAGGAGAGGAGAGTAACTACACGGTGCATCTCTGCTCCTGTTGGAATTATCCAAACAATTTCACACACTCAGAGTCTACATCAAACACCACGAATGAACATATAAATCACTGAATCCCAGTTTCTCATCACTGCAGTCTTTATAAACCCAACGAAAACATTCACACATCTTCAACACAGCACGAAATAAAGACGCCATCGGAGCTGAAAGTCCAAAACCCTGGGAATAAAATCATTCGCACTGACTCGATGGAAGAACAGCACACACACACAGTGTCGAAATGCAAAGGCTCTCTTCAGACAACTCTTAATGAGACAAGGTTTCTTTGGAATCTCTTTCCTAACCCGAGCAAGTCAGAGGTTCTCCCGGTTCAGGAGGTAAAACCTGGTTGTGGGTGTAAATCACAGCTTGGCCTTTAGAGGGCGCTGATGTAAAAAGCAGAAGAAAGCCAGAAAAGGGGTAGCTCGCTTCTGATTGGTCAAGTTTTGTTTTTATAGAAGGATTCACAGCTCTTAGTAGAAACTTAGATTTCAGTTCAGTGTACAAAGTTTACAATAAATACATAAAAATCATAAATATATTAAAAACATGAGCAGAACATAAAATGGTGTGAAAATCACTCAGTGTTGACTAATGAAGAATCCCGCTCCAGTTAGTCCACACCAAAAGAACAGAGGAACAAACTCAAGACTTCATCTGGCACTGAACACAGCCAGGAAGGAATTACTGAAGTATTCTGGGAAGATGTGCAGGACGCCAGCAGTAATCAGTTCTCCAAGAGTTTTTCTAAGAGCCACTGATGCACAGATTAACCACAAAATCTAAAACAGTGGTATTTATAATCCACACCCCTCACCGCGTCTCATCTGAACTTCAGGTAGGTCGGTGTCGAGTAGTTAAAGAGCAGGAAGTCCATACGGTACAGATTGTACAGCTTCTTCTGATAAAAGGGGCTGATGTTGTTGAAAAACTTGGCTGCCATGCTCTCCGTCGTCCTCGTGCTTTTAGATGAAGCTGGAAAATCCACTTCTCCTTCTGCATCTGCTAGCTTTAGCACGTAGCGCGAGTCCTGTGCAAGGGTTTCATATTTGCCAACCACGTCGTAGTGAATAAGGCAGGGGTGGCAAAGAGCATGCGCTCGCTCCCAGTGCTCGTTAAATGGCTCCTCGCGCTGCGTCCGTGGATCCACCAGGTAGTATACGAACTCCTCAAACGAAACATCGCTCCCCTTCTGGAGTGCCTCAGGCTGAGGGTTAGCACGGTGACGTCGTACTATCTTGGTGCCGTAGCGTTTGTGGAAGGCCGTGTTGTAGCTTCGTGTGAATTTATTGCGATACGCTGAGACGAGTCTCTCGAAAGGATCTCGCACGAATATAAACTTTAGGTAGGTGCGCAGACGTCGGTTGATCTCCGCTGTGGAGTACTCTGAGAGCGAGCGGAGCCGGCCTGGAGCATGGGCCTCATTAGCAGGGATGGCGAGCGGATCACGGTATCTTCCATCACCTGTCAGGACCATCATCATTCGTTTCCAGTTGGTACAGGCCACCTTGGGTACGTAGCAGTAGAGTAGACCGTGTTGGTCGTCCACCAGCAGATGGCGCAGGTCCTCAGGGTTCAGGACACGCCGCTTATGTGTGTGTGCACGACATGCTTTATCCAGGAACAAACGACGAGAATGTAGTATCGTCCCAACAGCAGAGTGATCCCACTGAGATCAGAAACACTACAATTAGAAATCAGTAATCATCGAAAATTGCTCCGCGCCTCCTGCTGCCTGAAAGGTGAACAGTTTTATTAAAAACAGAACTTTATACATCCGCACAACAGATACAGGCCCTGAAATGGCCTGGCGAGCTGTCCAGGGTGTACCCTGCCCTCATCCAGAGATGCCCGTGACCCTAATCAGGATTAAGCGGCTTAGAAAATGAATGACTGACAACAGATAGAAGAAAAGTGGGAGGGGTCAAACTGCTGTTGTGTAAGTGGGAGGAGCTAATTTTGCACTACCATAAATAAATAAATAAATAAATAAAACACCTAAAATGAATAAACTAACAGTAGATACTGAGTGGAACATAATTTTATGAAGATTTTCCACTTTGTTCTTGATACTCTGATCATTCGTCACATTTCAAACTGAACCTTCCAGAAGACATCATAACAATTATCTTCTAGAACGTTTTTCTGTTTTTCCGTTGTGGTATAGATGAGTACGGTTCCTGATCTGAACACAGCACTAACCGTACCCTAATCGGCTCCTGGATCTGGTTTCTGTCATAGAAATGTGTATGTAAAAGTAGGCGGAGTTTTACCGCAGGCTGTGAGGAAGAGATCAATGACGGACACAATTAAAAAGTACTAATCGAAATACGCACAATTTTAAATTGATTAATAACTTGATGTTATGGGGTATGGTTCAACACAGAAGCGTGAGAATACTTTAACAACGGGAAAAATGTCATGTCAAGCCCATTTGTTCCTGCACCAAAGGAAGGATAGAACAGGTTCCCAGAGAAGTGCTGAAGATGCAGAAGATAAGATCTGCTGTAGTTCTGATTCTGACTCAGAGACGTTTCCTGTAAACTGAGTTCTCTGCATTATTTTGAGGAGGAACTTCTGCATGACTCAGATTTCACAACAAGACCTGTTCTCAATGTTCCGTAAAGGCACGATTAACCGTCGCAATACGGAAAAAAAAGTACCAAAAACACCTCATCCATCTAAACACTCTCAGAGTCTCTCTGAGGAGATCAACTGAACATCTGTGTGTAGGAACGACTACAAATCACTTCTACTGAACATTTCATTATTCATTTTTTATTTTCAAATCAACAAACACACATATTCCCATTCCTGAAATCCAATCTCCACCTCCTCCACATCTCCATTTCCACCTCCACCTCACCTCCATCTCTACCTAAATTTCCTCTCCACCATGTCCACATGATAAAGTGTTTCTATTTTTGTTTCTGAAACAGGAGGCAACAGAACGGTCCATCATCATAAACTAGAGCACGTTTACTTGCACACACACGTCTCATAAATAGCTCTGTCTGTGTGTGTGTGTGTGTGTGTGTGTGTGTGTGTGTGTGTGTGTGTGTGTGTGTGTGTGTGTGTGTGTGTGTGCATAAGTAAATGTACACGTGGAGTTTCTCACCCCCCACTGAACTTGAACAGAACCACACGCAGTGAGTTTGTGCGCCAGCTCAAATTTTCTCTGAGCTGATGATGTTCTCTAAACAGGAGAAAACCGGATCTTTTTGGAATGTGGGTGCTTGTATTGTAGTTTGTGTTTTATTTTGTTCTGTATGATTATCCTTTACCTAAGGACCATCGTCCTGACAAAAAAATGCTTAAAGTTAGCCAAATACAAAACGTTTAAATTTAGCCAAAATACAGAACGTTCTCTTTTATTCATTAAACAAATATTTTTTTAAAATCCTCTTACAGTAATTACCCGATCTCCATGAAACCACGTCTGCAAGGGGGTTCTCCTCAATTTTCCTGGCAAACCGGTTCTTCGCAAAAAGTGCTCTGTTCCCATAAACACACACACACACACACACACACACACACACACACACACACACACACAGAAAATAAATATTTTATAAACAGGACCTGGAGTCGCATCTATATCAATAACGTTCATCTTCATCATCATCTCCAAAATATTAAACCTTCTACTGCACTTCTGAACTACAAGGTCATGCACAGTCAATGCAGCCATTCATCATTCACACTGTTTCAAAACAGAATTGAACATTAATCTCTCCATTGCAAACTGACAATTACAATCTTACAAGAACTGGCACTCAAATGAATCACTCAGTACGCTTACACATTTAATGGGCAAATACCAAATGACCCCATGCTTCCTGTAGGAGTGCACTCTATAAAGTATGAATGGCTGATGTACACTACTGTTTTTTTTGTTTGCTTGTTTTTTGTTTTTTTTTTTTTGGGGGGGGGGGGGATTTTGCCCACATTAACACTACAAAGCAAAAAAAACTTCAGCTTATTGGCTTCCTT
>JAOUQZ010000016.1:21632993-21643418 GCA_028564935.1 Neosilurus hyrtlii | reverse complement strand
AAGAGAAAGCTCTGCCCCCTGCAGTAGTCCTCAGTATTCGAGGAATCACTAAGCAGCCTGCACCTTTTGATCTAAGTTGGCGAGCTGGATCATAAACAACGAGAAGTTCGCTAAGATAAAGTGGTGCAAGACCATTAAGTGCTTTATAGGTTAAAAGTAGCAATTTATATTCGATTCGAAATTTAATTGGAAGCCAATTAACAATGAAACAACCAAAACAATGAAAATAAGCTGTTCATTTATTGTTTAGGTTTAGACATACCTATTTACCTATATTTGTGATGAACTAGCTAGATGCTGCTCACTCTGAAATAGTGGAACTGGAATTGGAAAGCATTCAAGAATTTCACCAAGGTAACAGAGCTAGTGACGTTTGTCTTGTGAAGTGATTTGTTTGTCTCTATGGAGCAAAACGTTTCGCTTCTCGCTCATTACTTCCTGTGCATGACCCTTTAAAGTTAAATCACTTTCAGGAAACACACCCAAACTTTGCAAGCTTCACATGTCAATCATGTGATTATGTGATTAAGTCATACATGATGATCACTTGATTTTTCTTTGTGGGAAACACTGACAAGGTTATACTGTTTCATAAACACATAAATACACATTTCTTAATGTGCCAGAACTGATGTTGTTGCATGCAGAGGTGTTTTTTTCCTTTAGAGTAGCGATTATCAGACCTAATACATGAAGAATCGTTCTTGCGTACATGAGAACAAGTTTAACTCCATCTTTAGTTGTTAGTTCCAAGGCGATCTTGGATCTGAAAGTAAAAGAAAACTATTAATTCTTTTTTTAACTGGAAAGAAAAATGCTTATGCGTATGGATCCAATAATATATATATATATATATATATATATATATATATATATATATATATATATATATATATATATATGCATAAAAGCCCATATCTCACCAACCTATTAACTGATTTTAATCGCCTATGACTTAAAATAACCCTCTGATGGTACTGAATATTATGTGCTAGCAGCAGAATTGGAAAGAAATTTATTCTAATTTTTACAGCTTCTTAAATATAAACAAGAGTGTTGTTGCAAAGACTTAATTTCACTTTCAAGACTATATTTATTACAAAAAATAATCAAATGGCCTTGTTTATAACTAAATATATAAAATTGTAGCAAATATATCATCATATTGAAAAATTTAAAGGATCACTTAAGGTCAGTAGAGCCTCTGCAAACATGGCCATGAACATACCAGACTCCCAGGTGCTTGTCATGATAGATAATTTTCATATTAAAAAATCAGACATCTTCAACATGATCAAATTACAAATAATAAAAATTTTAAAGTGCTACTAAAAATTCTTAAGGCCCAAGACACTTGTAATCCATTTTTGATACACAAGTAAGCTATTTTAGAGGGCAGCTCATTCATCAAATGAAAACGTCATCTCAAATAGAATTATTTTTCCATATTTCTGCTAATAAGTTTCCATGTGTTCGGGCCTTGGTAAGCACATTGTGGTGTTCTAGCTGTGTCTTGTACAGGACCTGTATGGTGTTTGGTGTATGGTGACCACTGCAAGAAATAATATGATGTACAGTTGATGCTGAAGCAGACATTGCTAGCTATGAGTTATGTCGCACACATTGTGAGCAAATAGCTTTTAGGATATCTTGAAGATTTCTACAGTTTTTAAATTAAGATTTTATAAATTGCCTGAAAGCTGCTTTAATACTGCTTTAATATTTAATGTATATTTAGTTAATCGAGCACTTTCCATTATTTTTACTATTTGTACTAATTAATTTGATCCAGAATTTCGTAGAATGGATGTTTGTTTTTTATTGGCTGTAAGAAGTATAAATAAATGTACAGAACAATCTGTACACTCGTATGATTACTGTAAGGATTAATGTAAGACAGAGTTGATGAAAATCGGTTAATCAGAAGTGAAGTTATCAGTTGTTGCATATTTACATATATATATAATTTATTTATTTTAACTAAAAGAGTTTTAGTTAACCTATCCTAGGGTACTGGAGTTTCTCAAAGTTTAATCTGTAGACAGCAGTGTTGTGCATGTCTTTAACAGACATTAAACTTTCAGTTATTCCATAGGTTTATTATGAGCAGATCATTTTCTCGAAACATTCTGATTAATCACACTAATCAAATACAGCAGGTGCAATTAAAATCACAGCTAATGGTGGTGCATGTCAATCTTTCATTACTTTAACTTATTCATATTAATAAAAGCACCTTAGCAATCAGTTGTCTGTGCATTTGTGTGTGTGTGTGTGTGTGTGTGTGTGTGTGTGTGTGTGTGTGTGTGTGTGTGTGTGTGTGTGTGGTGTGAACAACATTTAATTATTTGTAAACTTTTATTAATATTTAAAGTTTAACTTGATCCCCAGCTCTGAACCTAACTCCACTACATAATTTAGAAAAATGATTAAAACGTAGTAAAGGGATAAACTGGGATGGGAGCGGGTGACGAGGGGTTCTGGAATACATCTGGTGTGTAGACTCACACTGTACTCAGCATATATTGGATAATATGCAGGACTCTTCAGGAGTCCCACTGTCCCCGATTTTTGAGCCCAGGACCTTCTTGCTGTCAGGAGACATACTAACCACTATACCACCCTGCCACACTTGGTTGATTTATGATTTCGTTATCTACTTACGCCAGTCTGGCCTATGTCATACTAACCCATTTCTCTGTTTGCTCTCTCTCGTAGTGAGATTTGCTTTGATCACACCTGGCTCGCACAGCTGGACTGGAGCTTCTGGGCTTCACTGGCTTCTGTATTCTCGTCAGCCAAACAGAGACAACATCTGCAATTCTGCCTGTTTTGGTTCAGTTTATACTGTTTTTTTCTAAGGTTGGGGGTTCAAGCCCCACTATTACCGAGTTGTCACTGCTGCCACCCGGGTTATCAAAGGCCAGCCATGACTCTCACTGTCTGTGGTGAGAGGCATGTAAAAGAAGCATACCTGTCATTCGTAAAGAGTAGGCCATTGGATTGCCGTCAGGGTGTTTCTGCTCTCTGATAGCTTGGCGAGCTGTCCAGGGTGTACCCTGCCCTCACGCAGACTCGGTTGAGATGGGTGCCAGCCTCCCTGTGACCCTACATAGAATTAAGCCATTCCAAAATTGAATGAATGAATGAATGTTTGTTTGTTCTAATGTGAGCCTAATGTGTCCATTGGTGGTATAATGGTTAGCATGTCTAAAGTTCTGGGTTTGAGTCTCGGGCTCAGCAAGGGCAATTCTATGTGTTGTTTGCGTGTTCTCCCCATGCTTGTTTGGGTTTTCGCTCGGTACTCCGCTTTCCTCTTACAGTCCAAAGGTATGTAATGTTAGGGTAATTGGCTGTTTCAAATTGCCCATAGGTATAAGTATGAATGGTTGTGTGTGTTGCCTTGCGATGGCCTGGCAAGTTGTTCAGACTGCACCCTGTCTTTCCTCAGAGTCGGCTGAGATAGGCTCCAGCCTGCCCCTGCCCCTAATAAGATTAAGCGGTTCACCAAATGAGTGAGTGAGAGTGAGAATGTGTCCCTGCCAAAGGCTGAAGTAAGATAAATGCTGTTATCATTAAAAATATGATACAATGTTTATGTATTCCGGATAAGAATTTTCTATGTTGTAGGTCAAAGGTCATGGTCACAAGGGCATGAAACAGGTATGTGACACTCCATCATCCTCACATTCATTGACACATCAAGTTTCGTATTCAACTTAGTTGGCAGGGGCATAAAGATATAATATAAATAAAGAAGAAAAAACACAGCTTGACATTTTACCAAGAAACGTCTGTACTGAAGACTTTCCTGAGGTGAGAAACTTAGTGTTTCTTAAATGCTTTTCTTTCTCTAAATTTATAGTAATTAGTTATTAATAATTTTTTCGCCTTGTACTATGTCACTGTCTACCATACAAGTCCCTAGGAAGGAGTTGCTATTGTAGAATAATATATTAGAGAGCTTATTAGAATGTGTATGTTAATATAAACTCGTTACACTTGAATGGAAGAATGGAGATGCAGTGATAAAGATTTCTAAGCAATCAGATTTGAGAATCCACTGTTGTATATGATAATAATAATGAAAACATCTACATGATATGAATTTAATAATACATTTCCAAAATGTTGTATCTCATCAATAACTTGGGGACCATCTCAGCTAAAATATTAATTCCCCATTCTTCATAAGCAAAACTAACACAGACTGCACGATCGACTGTTGAGCATTCACATCTGTTATTATAATGCTGAATGACAGCAAATATCAGCCAAATGGTAAATACTGCCTTCTTCAGCTCAGGTTTTAAGATCAAAACTGTTTAATTTTTATACCCCCCCCTTTTTTTTTTCTTTTTTACTTGTTTGTACCTTTAAAAAAAACATATTCTAGATCATTTACAGACCAAGTAAAACACTGATATTTTCATTGGCATCCAGATCCTTTGCTGGATATTCAGCTAGAACATTGCAGCGTGTGCTAGAAGTGTGATGTGTAAAACACAGTAATAAAATTTATGATCGATGTGTTAATGGGCAAAACAACCTGCCCAGTACCCATAAACAGCACCTGGAATACTTTATGATTTATTTGTTGTTAGGTTTTGATATGGACAGAGGACATGATATGCCTGGTGAGAGAAGTGCCATAATGACTTACAGTGGATACTTCCCACTGTAGATAATCCAACACTGTAGACTGAATGCTATGTATTGTAAATAAAGAATAAATAAAAAGGAGACAGTGCAGTGAAAGACAAATAATTAACCTGACTTTGATTATTTTCCCATAACAGTACATCATAAAGAATTCTTCTTATACCACAGCAATTTGTCAATTATATTTACTCATTCTCACTCACTCGTTTGACAAACCGCTTACTCCTCCTAGGGTCACGGGGTTGGTGCCTTCCTCAGCCGACACTGGGCGAAGGCGTGGTACACCCTTGTACAGTTTGCTAGATCATCGCAGGGCGACACACACAACCATTCACACTCACACCTAATGTGCATGTCTTTGGACTGTGGGAGTAAAACTGGAGGTGAAGTCAAATCCCAGCAAAAAACCTCTTTTATATGTATATGTATGACTTCATAACAAGTTCAGCCACCTCCCTCAAATCCCCCCAAGCAGCCGCCACCCCTGCAGAGCATCGAAAGGGTCCAGAGGCCATCGATCTGGGGCTGCAATCTCCTTTTCACCACAATAACCGCAGCCTGTGTGCGCAATTACGCATTCAAACAGTTGGCACCTCTCTTTGAGACATGTTAAATATACACGCAGTTTGTTCTGGCAGAATTGCTTTCAGGTTTGATAAATCACTTTGAGTGTGCTAAAATAGTATATTTCCAGTTTCTCCTCCCAGCACACGCACAATTGCGTGTAAACTCCCCATGTTGCATATTCATTGCGGAAAACATACTAATTGGATGCAGATACATGCAAGTCTTTATTAGATCTGGCCCTTAGTGTGATAACAAGACCCTCTGCTACATGTCAGGGTTCTGATAACTCTGTTGGGGTTTATTTTTTATTTTATTATTACACAGGTCATTTGACCACTCAATTCTAAAGGGCCAATCATAATATTCAGTGGTCTGTTCTTCTTTATAACCCACTATTGTAAAGTATAACAGACGGTTGCTATAAAAGTTGCTATATATTTCAAAACAAATCCCTTCAGGGGGATACAAGCTCCTTCTTCTGTGTGTCAGGGTCTTTTTCCCCCTGTTGGAGCTGTTGGAGTTTATTTTATGAGAATGCCTGTTTGCTGAAATCAGAGAGCTTCCACCTGTTATTGTGTTAAATGGCATGTTCTATTTTCATACTGTTTGGATTATTTCTAAACCAATTTTAAAAAATAAGAGAGAAACTTATATTTTAGACACTGTTACTACACTGTTAGAATTCTCTACTAAAAGATGACATTTCCTAGTTGCCAACATTATTATGGTGAAAATCATAACTCAAGATAGCACAGTGGTGCAGTGGTTAGCATAGCCACCTCACAGCAAGAAAGTTCTGGGTTTGAACCTAAATGCAGATGAAATGATGATGTTATGTTGGATTTTACTTTGGCCATGTGAACTCTTTATGATACATAGATGATCTCTGTGGAAGACATAATAATAACAGAAATGCTTCAAAAAGTCAACCGTAAACCTCTGCCAAGGCAAATAAATGAAGTAATAAACGAACAACAAAAAGTACACAGCACCCCCTGCTGGGCCTGCTGTAATACTACCCTTCCAAAAAATTGTCCTATCTCACAATATTAAAGAATTTTTGAAAAATTCCTGAATTCGGAGTTTGATCTGGATCATCACCAAAATTCTATGAAGTCTTCCTTGTTCAAATCTTCACCTCTGGTGGAAATTTCATGAAAATCTGCATATAACCTATTGCCTAATTCTGACCATGAATAAACAAACGAGCCAACAAGCAAACCGAAGGTAAAACCTAAGCCTCTCTGATGAAGGTTGTAAGACATTCATGGTGAGTCACTGCATGCATTATACATGACAGAAGAAGACAACCTGTATTTCATTAAATCTCTGTATAACCTGAGTGACTAAAAGAAGATTTCCCTAATGGAAAAGGATTGATTTGTGTAGGCTTTTCTGTATGAGTCATTGTGACAATTGACAACTTCTGTTTAAACCCAGTGGAGAATGTAGCCATAGCACATTGGTATATCTGTTGGCTTTTTAATCATCTTATAGCTTTGGTCATTTTCCCCTCTTGTTTCTGCATGTGTGCATGCATTGGGCAAATGATAATTGTAGGCAGAAATGTTAGATTGTGAAGGTCGCTGAATAAGGAAAAGAATCCACTAATTCCATTAGGGCACTTTCGTGCTTGGAGACTCACTCAGTACTTCGACTTGATTTCCACCAGAACATATAAAATAAATGATAGGATACCCATTTGCCTAATTCAGAGTGATAAATGCTGATAAATTATTACTTTACAGCAGGATAGCATGGCTTTAAAGATTTTTGTGTGAGACAGTGCACATATGCACTCTCTTAAACTTGTTTTGCAAACACAGCTCAAAGGAAAAAAATAACAGTAAATTAAATAAATGAATTCAAGCTGGAGAGAAAAGCGTTATTACCGTACCAACTTTTTGTTTCTAATTTCATTTCCATAATGTCTGTTAGGCCAAGTTTCCTGAATCTTGACTTATTTTGATTGCTCCCATTATCTCTGAGAAATAGTGTTTCCTCCAAGCTGAGGGATGAATATATTAAAGTGGTACTGTGAGTATTCCACTGTCATAATCCTACTGTCATAGTCCGGTATGTTTTCTCTTATGGGAAATGATGAATGAAAAAAGCACACTGTGTAGTAAGTATAATTTGAAGTCTAGCACTTGGAAAGTGAAATAGAAATGTTGGATTGGATTATTTTGCTCTTTGATGCAAGATTCAAGGAGAAGAAACAAATATGCAAACATAAATAGCTGCAAGCAGCAATGAGCGGGTCCTTCCACCCCACACATCACGGTGTATTTTGGGCCACAGCCTTCTTGCCAGATGCTGGTGAGTTGACATTGGTCTCTATTTGCATTTCAAATGATGATCCTACACAAGTCTTTCTTTTTTAAAGTATGATCCCAGGAAATAGCACATTCACTCACTTACTCCTGCTACTAGGGTCGCTAGGAGGCTGAGCCTATTTCAGCTGACACTGGGTAAAGGCAGGCACACCCTGCACCGCAGCGCTACACACACAACCATTCACACCCATACTCACACCTTGGTGCAATCTGAAACAGCCAATTAGCCTACTGTGCATGTCTTTGGGCTGTGGGAGGAAACCAGAGTACCTGGAGGAAACCCATGCAACCACTGGGAGAACATGCAAACTCCACACAGAAACGCCGAGCCTGGGACTCGCACCGTTTGGGTTCAAACCTCACAACAGACTGGGGGCATTCTGTGTGTAGCTTGCGTTGCCGACTTGTTCGGAGTGTACCCCACCTCTTGCCCAAAGTCAGCTGGGATGGTTTCAGCTTTCTTGTGTGACCCTCAAGGACAAGCGATAAAGACAATGGCTGGATGGATATTTAATGTATCATCTTCCTCAAATTATAACTTGAACCAGAACTACTCTTCTTTTTCTTAATATAATTGTTTTTACAGGGGTGGCACGGTGACCTAGTTGCTTAGCATGTGCACCTCCCAACAACAAGCCTGTGGATCATGCACATCATCTTCAGTTTTTTTCCTGCCCCAATTGGTCGGAGAAGGCAGCGCTGGTGCTGGTAGCAAAGCCTGCCTCCACACATGACCTCCTTGACACATGCCATTCTAATGCTGTCTTGGTTGGGGGTGTCTGCTGTACATTATTTTTTTCTTCTGAAAGGTTTTTTTTCATGCCTCATTAATGTCAGTGCATGAGCTGGTTCTGTCACTAAGTAGGATTAAAAACCACTCAATTGTCTACATAACATCTGCAGCTATTTCACTTGGTGCGACTGACAATCTCTATGAGTTCTGGCATTATCTGCCAAGTTGTCCAAGCCGTCTTCTCGCCATGGTGAGCAAGGTTTGAGATGGTATCATATCCAGTTAGGGCATGAAACATAGGGAGTGCTCAAACTGTTCTTAATAATTATTGGCATGACTTTTAGTGAACACAAAGACATAATGTCCTTATATGCCATTTGTACAACTTTGCCACATTTTTATTTCAAATTTTAAAACTCCCAATAAGCTGTTAAATTGTCAAAGCTAGACAGTATAAGCTTGGTGCCATTTTGAAAGATAGCTGCCATAGCTTTCTGGTGCAACATCTGTGGTGACCCAATATTTATATCTATTTCTGATGCATTTAACTACAACTAAGCAGAATTAGGTGCTTTTATCACAAAATGCACAATTGTACACTGAATATTTCTACCTCCCTATTATTATTTTCATTTTGTTAAGTTTTACATAGTGCAGTTTGCATGTAAACATTGGGCTGTGTCTACAAAATGGCTAATAAGAGGGATGTAAAGCCAACTATGAGGTTCAGCACCAACTAACATTTATTGGGCTGTTTTTTTTATTTCTTCTTCTTATTTTTATATAAAAATAAAACCAAAACCAACAGACTATTTTAGATGGATATTCCCTCCCTAATGCCCCACGTAATGCATAACAGCATAGCATGTTTGTTCACTATGTTTTTGGCAGCTGTAGTAAGCCCATCTACATTTGTCTCTACAATATGCTGTCTTCAGAGATAGTGGACCATGTCAGAGGTCACTTACTGTCTTGATCACAGGCTCCTGGACATAATGGACACAGAGATCAAACAGTGAGCCATTAAAAGCACATGAAAAACAATTTCACTCCTTGAGGAAGATGAAAGAGAGGAGCTTCTGATAGAAGGACGGCACATATCAGTTTTGTCTCCCACGGCCAAACAGACTATGACACTTAGCTGGGCAAAAGTGTGGATGTTATGCTGATATCATATATGGGGTGCTGTTTGAGCTGTTAGCCAAATGAGAGATAACATGTGGGGGTGGGATTTTTCTAGCTACAGAATTCTCACTATGAAAGAACAGGTCAAGAATGTTCAAGTTTTAAACTTAAATAACATATTTCTTTGGCCTTTAGTTGTATTAGCCTTGTATAAGGTATAGTTTTCTTTAGTTTTCTCAATTTGGAGATGACTTTTATCCTCTTGAGACCCCACTGTCCACATATAGAACATTATATTTTCTCTCAACTAAACCGTGTGTTTTATTTTAAGATCCTCATATAAATGCAATTGGTTATAAATCTTTTGCCAGACTTCTTCCTCTTTAAAGATGTTGATTAAGTTCAACTAATGTATCAGTTGGTAAGAAAAAGAAGCAGTGTGAAGAAATGCCTCACAACATTATGGTTTGGGTCTTGGGGAGTCAATACATACATCTGAGGACACACAGTAAATATTCTTCAACCAAAAATGCACAGGAAATGTCCTACAGAATTAAAAAATTAAGGAATTTTAGCCAGCTAGCCAAAGGTTAGTTTAGATGTAAAGGGTAGAATAATTTTAGTTGCTTAGCTTAATGTTTATTACAATGGGGTAAATGTAGTGGCTTTCTTCAAAGTTATTAAGCACAATCTCATATGCAAAAGGTATTAAATTAGCATGCTAGCTTTAGCTAGATAGTTAAAATATAGCGTAGATAACAGAACTATTATATCAGATTGCTAAAATACAGATTTGTGGATGGACATATAAGCAAGTATCAAAGTGCAAAAATATACAGAAATTTACCAAGACTGTCCTGTCCATGATTTCCTTAATTTTTGTTTAATCATAACATTAAATTATTTCTGATCTCCAAAGGGGAGGAAATATATATATATATATATATATATATATATATATATATATATATATATATATATATATATATATATATATACACA
>JAOUQZ010000016.1:21597191-21610350 GCA_028564935.1 Neosilurus hyrtlii | reverse complement strand
TTACTCCAAGGCTTCGTGCAGTGACCAAAGGAGAGATCACAGAGCTGTCCAAGGAGATTGCAAGATCTTGATGTGGGAATGAGTCAGCTGGAATGAACAGCAATAAACGGCTAATGCTAACAATTATACTATAATCGACCTATTGTGGGGTGTCCCATGTAATGGAACAGAACACTTAGCGACGCAGAGCCACTAAGCATGCTAGATTGTACAATCTCTTGAGTCACTGTAATTCGCGTCACCTTTTATTTTGTTTACTATTTTTAAATAATGTAATTCACGTCACCATTTATTTTGTTTAATATGTTTTGAATAATGTAATTCATGTCACCTTTTATTTTGTTTAATATTTTTAAATAATGTAATTCACATCACCTTTTATTTTGTTTAATTTTTTAAAAATAATGTAATTCATGTCATTTTATTTTGTTTAATTTTTTTTAAATAAAGTAATTCATGTCACCTTTTATTTTGTTCAATATTTTTTAAATAATGTAATTCACATCACCTTTTATTTTGTTTAATTTTTTAAAAATAATGTAATTCATGTCACCTTTTATTTTGTTTAATTTTTTTTAAATAAAGTAATTCATGTCACCTTTTATTTTGTTCAATATTTTTTAAATAATGTAATTCATGTCACCTTTTATAATTTTTTTATATTTTTTAAAACATTGTAAATATTTGATTTGTAACTTGTTTTTCTATACTCACTTTATTTATCGTAGTAACTTATACCATTTTTTTTGTTATGTTGTCATAATTATTTATTTTATGAGGTCCACACTGGAAATAAGTCTTCTGACTTTTTGTGCGATCCTCGGGGTTTTATTTGTTGAATTATTTTATTGTACACGTGGAATCCCCAAATCAACCAACCAGCCAATCAATCAATCAAAACGTGTGCGTCTGTCTCTGTGTCATCAATATGCCACTGTGACATCATTCCCCACATTATTGTGACATCATCCCACGCTGATTGCTTGCCCTCTCTGTGACATCATCACCTACCGACTGACCTATACACTCTATGACATCCCACCTGCAGAGTTTGAAGCTTTAAGATCAGCTTGTGAAGTGACTGACGCTATTAGTTACAAAAGAAGCGACGGAGTTCAACACTGCCTTCACCTTGTTTTCAATGGACCTGTCCAACACTTAGTAATGGCTCCATACTCGGCGCGTCGCTTCCAATACACTCACAGTCAACTACAAACGAAACCGTCGCTGATTTATGACGAAAGCGACATAGATTCAAATATGGCCGAGCGAGAAGCATTGGAAAGAGAGATTGAGAAGCTACAAAGTAAGAAACTAATATATGTTTTGATACACGTGTTATATATTTATGTCTTTTGTTTAGCTAATTGTTTTTAGTCAAAATAAGCTCGAGTTGGCTGTGTTATTTTAGCTAGCTGTTATCTGTAGTAGGCTTGATTTCAAATGAATACCTCCACCCTATATAAGTGCACTATCTAGGGGTGAAAATAACCGGGGTTTCTACACTATGTAGAGGCTCCACGCGTTTGTTTTTTCCTAAAATTGAACGGTTCCTCGGTTGAGACGGTTTTTATGTATTTTATGGTCTGGTTTAGTTTATTTGTTATGTGTTTTCTTGTTGTTGTTGTTTTTTAAATCGTGTTAATTCAGTAATGTGTGTTGTTGAAACTGAGAGGTAGATTAAAGGGTAATTCACTTATTCCCAGGACAGTCAGTGGACGCTTTCTGTTATTATTTTGTTATTATAACTACTGGAATTGAATAGTTTGAACTTAAAGGTGTTGCAGTGAAATTTGACTCACACCACAGAAAATATCACGATATGACGGTATTATCGTGATGTAGAGCCATTTCATACACTAACTCGTTATTCTCGTTGGATTATGTATTCCTGGTCTTTGCATATGTTTCCTCCGGGTCCGACAGTCCCAAGATCTGCCCATTAGGCTGTTCCAAATTGCTCCAAGGATGGATGGATGGATGACCTGTTATTGTGACCCAGTATTACATTCACAGACATTTATCTGTTCGACATGCTGGGGCGGTGGTTATATTCACTTCATACCGTAGTGTATGCCTACCTGACACAAAATGTGCCCCACACATGATTGCCGGTGTGATTGGGTAGCCAGCTTTGGCAATTGATTTCTTGATGCCATTTATGTTGCCTCTTTGCTAGAGTAGGTATTCTGTTGAATGTCCTCCCGGATCCCTGTTAGAATTAATTTGTGCAGCTGACAGCTACACAAGAAATAACCATCCTGCACCATCCTCGTGCGGATCTGTCGCTGTTGCTTTGGCCCTCCAGTGGCCGTGCGATATGCCACGTCTCCGAATGGTGGTGTTTTGCCAGCAGTTCATATCAGCGGCTAGTGTGCTACGTGGAGTATATTGTATATTTGAGATTCAGTCTACACTAGATAACTGCTAGCTTGTGTGACACAATGAAGTGGAGGTCTCCCAACCTACTCTTTCGAATAGACATCTAAATGCAACTTAATCACTATGAAATCCTAATATTCTGTCCATACAGATCTTATTAAGAACCACAAAAGAGTACATGGTGATGCTCCATCAAGTTCATCTCATTGGGCGTCTGCCAAACCTGGCCTGGGAAGAGGTCAAAGGCACAACTCGTATTACGTTCCATCATATTCACATCATCAGCCCCCGTATGCACCTCACTCCTCCAACCAATGGACGAAAAAATACTCACTCAACAACAAGACCACCAGGTTTGACAGAGGAAGACCCTCACACAGTTTGGAGGTGAATCTAAAGAAGACTGGACAAGTCAAGGGTGTGGCACCTGATGCTCACTGTCTCTCTCATGACAGTAAGGTGTTACATGAGGAAACGAATAAGGTAAACACGGTTCCTTCATGTAGTGTAATAGGAAAGGAGGCATCACTAGGAAATAACAGAATCCTAAGTGAAGATGGGGACAGGACAGTATTAAAACCTACACGGACTAATATTGTGTCCACCTCAGACCCTGCAGAGTCGTCTTTATTAAAGAGTGGACTCGATGGGAAGACGAAACAAAAGGCAGCATCAGATACAGATATAAGGGGGGCAGCTATTTCGTTTGTTCTCACATCTGAGGAGTCCAGTGCCTGTAATAAAAAGCAGACTGCACCGCATCAAGCAAAATCTTTCCTCAAAAGTACTGTGCCAAGTAATAGGACTGTTGTTATGGCTACTAAGGACTCATTATCTCAGACTTTAACGATACCTATTTCAAAAGTTAGGCCTAAATCAGTTTCATCCCCGAAGACTCCAGCGGCTTTGTCTCCTCCGAAAAAATCTCGGTTTACTTGGGTGAAGAGCCAAGAGACAAACACGACAAAATCCGAGGTCCAGCAGCATTTCCCAAGCTCACTTTCAGCACCAGCATCTGCTCCAGGGGCAACCAAGCAACCCCAACCATCCAGCAAGAAGCTTCATCGCAAGCTTAGCTCCCCCTCCAGCACCTCTAGGACCTCCAAGTACTCTTGGGTGTCTTCTTCCTGTTCCTCCTCAGCAGCTGCCAGATCAGTCTCTGCTAAACTCCCGCTCAAGCCTTCTTCACCAAGAACTTTTAAAATGCCTGGGAAAACAGTTAAGGAAGGACTAGAAGGCAAGAAATCCACAGCTACCAATGTTCTAGCAAAGAAGACTAAATTCAGTGGATGTGATGGTACGCCTCATTCAAGTCATGGCAGTCGGTACTGCTGGAAGGCAGCTGCAGCAACCTCCGCTGGGGTTGTACCCGAGTCCACAGAGAAGTCTTCACGAAAGCACTCTGTGTACCAATGGACTGCGCGGACGGACAAGAAGGATTCAGTATCGCCGGCGACTCGAGTCCAGCATAGTCCTTCCTCTCCTCTGTCTAGCGGTGGATATAAGCTGAGGAGCAGAACCAAGATCATCAGGCGGTCCAGCACCAGGTGAGGACTAGATATGATTCATATTTTAGTCTCTTGCTGTGTTTTTTTTTTTTTTTTTTTGTTTTTTTTGTGCTATACTTTATTAATCCCACAAGGGAAATTATTGCCTCTGCATTTAACCTATACAAAGTGAGCACACACACATATGTAAACAGTGAGCACATACACAGTCAGAGCAGTGGGTTGACACACACACTGGGGATGCCCGGAGAGCAGCTGGGGGTTAGGTGCCTTGCTCAAGGGCACTTCAGCCTTGAAGGTGGAGGAAGGGAAGGTGCAGATCTCTCCCTCACCTCCACACATTTTTTCTGCTGGTTCGGGAATCGAACCAGCGACCTTTCTGCCCCAAAGCCGCTTCGCTTTTGTATTGATGAGCACCTCCACATGAGAACTGAATAAAACATGGACATGAATATCCTGGCAATGTTGGGTTTTCAGTAGGGATGTGAATTGAACAACTCATGATTCAATTCGATTCCAATTTTTGGGGTGACGAATCGATTCTTGATTTAAACCCGATGTTTGATTCATAACCATTACAAACAAAGGGTGCTGATTTCACGAGTAACTACATTCCTCTATAAGCTAGGAACAACACTTTTATAAGAAAACAAGAAATGATATTACTAGACAGCTGGTTTTGTGTGGGTGTGAACACAAAACTCTGCCTAGATAATTGGCAGAAGATAGAAGATAAAACCGGTAAATAAAATGATGACCGTTATGCTCCCCTGCTTTTATCCCTATCATGCCCCTCAGTCCTGCTTTACAATACTTTACTTACAGGGGTTTTTTTCGTAACTTTTTCTGTCTTTCTTCCGCGGCGCTGCTGTTAATGGTGCTGTGGCGCATGCTTTCACAGAAAATAAGGGGAGGGTGCGAACGAAATATGGATTTAGCTAGGTATTATTTTCGGGGTAGGGCTTATTTTGGACTGTTCTGCAGAAGAAAGGGTCGGCCTTATTATCGGGGAAACACGCTAGTTCTGTACCCACCACTCACTGGAACAGTTCACGACGGAGGCCGCGTGTGGACAAACGATACGCGTTGTGAGTAAGGTTGAAAATTCTGGAAAACACGTGATCTTAAAAATTGATTCTTGAAAATTTTAATCGATTCATAATGCTAATAAATAAGAATCGCGATTCAGTTGTGAATCAATTTTTTTTTCCCGGCACCCCTAGTTTTCAGGAAGTCTTTCAAGCTATATTCTTTATGGGGCGAAAAAATCGAACTGCAGTGCATGCATATTCAGGGTCATCTTAGCACACTTGGAGGGAAAGCGATATCCACACGTACACATGACCTTACTGATGGCCATTGGCTGGTGATTGCTGTAAGTGACAGGAAGGTGAGCGAATGCCATCCCTCTCTCCCGTGAGCACTCGACCAATTAGCTTTCATGGACTCCCAGGCTATGTGCATCAACCTGATTTTGATCTTCAGGATGATAGCAGCGTACTTTGTCAATGTGCCAGCTGGGAGCCGGAACGTTCCTTTTTTATCTTATTAAATGCCATGAAGCAGAACTATCACATGGCTTATTTGAATACTTGATTTTGATTGCCTCATTAAAAGTACTGAAATCATTTTAAAATCAATATTTTGTAAGTAACTGTGTAATAAGGTGGATAATGTACATCGAGTCCCTCACTATCCTGAAGTAAATCCCATCATGGTAATGTACGGCTCCTCTGATGTATGTCAGGATCCTTATTCCCCTGTTTGGATTTATTTTACACTAATGACCAGCTCACATGTTGAATCCTCTGTATTACTTGTTATTGGTTAATCTGCATTGGAACGAATGTCCAATCAGTTTCAGAGTTTTGGCATATATAAAAAAGAATGCTGGCAAGTCAGGAGCACTGATATTTAATTATTAATCGTATGCATAATGTTGACACATAGAAGTTGCCATATGAGGGGACATTTTAAATATGTATATATGTGCTGAGGAAAATCAAGCACCCACAAGATCACCATTCTTTAACTACAGATCCCATCTTTGACCTGTACATGTTCTTCTGTTTCTAGTCTTGCTTCAGAAAGGAAACCTAGTGTCGGTGTGGTGACCTTCAGGAGTCAGTATTCACTGCACAGGAAGACACACACTCCGGTTAAGACCCCTAGCAGGCATAGAGTTCGGCGTCTCTCCCCATCCAGCTCCATCACTGCTCCATGGAGCTCAAGAACAGGTATGTTGATGAATTTTCAAGGTGAGGTGCATTTAATCAACCGGGGGGTTACACAGTCTAAAACTGGAACATGAGGCTGAATGTCTTGTTATGCCAGGTCACTGCACAGTATTTACTGTACAAGCTAGAGGTCTGCATAAAAGCACCATTTTATCCCAAATCAAATCACAAATCAATTGCATGTCATGAAGCTCAAACAAATTATAATTTGATAAAATTTATTTATTTATATTTTTAAAATAATTTATTACTTTAGTTATTTATAGGTTTTTTTGGCTGCTCACGTTATCCTTGTCTGTTGTTGGTCACCATCTTGATTGATGATAATTCTGCACCCTCACCACCAGATGGCGTGCGTGCCTTTTTTATTTTCCAGATCATCATGCCTGGTGCACAGGACACTGACACTTACAGATATAAGCAAATGGTTTCAGGGTGAAATGTTGGCTGATACCATTTTTCATGAGAAAACACTATATCTCATGTATATTTGATGTACTGTCCAGCTCTCCCACCTCCTCACATATTCACTTTGCTCAAACACATCAGCTTCCAAAGCTTTAATACTAATACCAACATTGTCATCTTGTCGATTGCTGACTAGCTCAGCCGCATGTGCACCTGCTGGAAGGTTGAAGTTTAAGTCCAGTGGTTGCACCAACATCTCAATTTGTCAGTTGGATTTTTTTATTAGTATGGGGGTGAAAGTGATTTTGTTTGTTGAAGCTAATCGTGGCTTAAAACTATTCTAAAAATAAATCCACTGACCTCTCATTGAAAACCAATAAATGAGTCAAGCAATGAAAATTAACAGCAGAATTGCTCAGGATATCATAGATATTTATGTTAAATTACTGCACAAAGGTTTTAGGCATCCTGTTTTTTTTAAGTATAAACTTTATATTAGATTATAAAATTTTTAGTATTAAGTTTGTATTTCATGACTTGTACATTATTTAATCAGTACTAAAACATATAAAAAAAAATAAAATAAAAAAAAATCAAGTGCAACAATCAAAACCTCCAGAACAGAAATAGCTGGAAGATGCTCAGCAAACCCCCATATAAAACTCCATACATTCTACCTGAGAATATTATTACCTTTCGTGTGAGCAACGCGGAAGGTACCGTGACATGAAGATTTTCGCTCCGTAGAAAATTATGTGTTTGCTGTCCGTAGCCAACAAGTGTGTGCTCAGTCCTAGCAAGGTATTAGCTTTTGTGTGTGCTATATATTGTTCATGTTATTATTATTATTAGACATTTGAGAGCTTACGAAACTGTACTAAAGTAAAGAAATATTACGATAGTCATAACATTTGGATAGACAGGAACTTTCCAATAGGTCGAACACTGGGATCTAATTAGATAATTAGAAGTTCAAGTTAGACAGAGCATGCATGCGCCCAAAAACCCGGAAGAGGTAAGTTTTTAAATTCAAATTTATCCATTAATGACACAGTAACTAATGTCATGGCATGTAATGTTATTAGTAGTATTAGCGTAAGCACGTCATTCAGGTAAAATAACGTAACCTAACTTTAGGCCCTTTTATACAACAACACAGATCTGACATTTATATGATATTATTTAGTATGATATTATATTATATTTTATAGTTGGTGCCACAGGAAAGGTGAGTGAATGTGTGTATTCACTCCACCAGTCCTTTTTTCAGTTAATGCTTGCTGCTTTTTATAGTATTTATTTTTTCATAAAGTTTTTTATCATTTTTGAAGGTATCATTGCTTTAAAGCATTTCTTTAAGACTTCGGTTATATTGTTTTTTTAAGCTGAACACATTTATTTTACGGCAGATATGTTTTATTATTTAAGTTGATTTCTCACTGCTGTATTTACTGTATTAGAAGAGGATGTGAAGGATACATGAGCTCTTTTACACGATGATTATCTCTGAACACACCAGCACGCAGCCGTAAAAGCTGCTGCTGCTGAAGAGGTGGACAGATGGGGTTTTTTTTGGTGCTCAATGCATTACTGAGGTTTGTGCTGGTAAACAGTAAACAGCACACATTTCCCTCAAACAGATAGACTATTCCTGGCACCCTCTGTGACTAATTGGCATAATGAGCAATTAGCACAGAACAGTCACTGGAAAATTAATTAACCTTGTTTGGATCCTGTACGCTACCATAGAGATACAAAGGCGATGTCTGAACGTGGAAATTGGGTCATGGGAGAGGATGTTTGTTTGGTGCTGGTTTGTAAAGGAAAGAAAGTGTTGGAAAAGGATAAGATGGTCGTCCTCCTTCTTGTATCTGGACATGTCCAGTAGAGGTCAGCATTCCCTTTAGTAGCTGGAGTGTAAGCACTCACAGTGGTGTGTGTGTGTGTGTGTGTGTGTGTGTGTGTGTGTATGTATGTGTGTGTGTGTGCATGTGTGTGGGGGGGTTAATGAATTGTCCACTCCGGCCATGATGGTGTACATGTGCCGATAGCGGGTAATTTGCAGCAATGGCATGCCAAATGTAGCTACGCTATCAAACCCCGCCAGTGCTCTCACTCAGTAGATAAAGAGGAGCTAATGCATAATTATCCTTTTGCAAATTGGATTGTTTTAACGAACTGGAGAATATAGGCCCCACGTGATGGAAAGCAATCACTGTTTTTACAGCCCGCACCCTCCTCCTTTCTGCAGATAGCGCGCCAGGCGAGTCGCGTCGTAATCGTCTGCAGTCTGTTCGAGTGCATTTTACACGCACAGACTCTGTTCACGTCACCATTAACGTCTTTTCATGTTCCATTAACTAATATGTCTCATGCTTTCCCTTTGCTCTCTTCCTCTTTTTTTAATTGCTGAACTTTGGGTGAGGTAAATGAGAGGGTGAAAGAGTGTGTGAATGACTACAAGGGCTGGAGGTGGAGGAAGAGGAGGATGAGAGAGTCATATGGACTAGCCGGAGGGACTCAGATAAGCGTGGCTAATAAAGACCAAATTGAATTACTAATGACTAGAAAGAGGGCAGCCGTGTTAAAAATGGCGACTAACCGCTTCTCGTCACCGCCACGATCACCGCTGCGTGACATCTCTTAATTTACTCTCTGATGACTCCCCCCCCGCCCCAGTCTCCCACCCTCTCATTTCTTGCTGTCCCTGTTTACCGTGGCTGGTTGGCTATCTGGAGGGGGATTTAAAGGGGCATAAACCTAAGTGAGCAGTTAGGAGTGTAATGAATCGCAAGCAGGAGAGAAGTGCCTCAATAATCCCATAAAGTGAATAAACGACAGAAGATTGTAATAGAGAGGAGATGAGCAGAGGGGAGGAATGGAAGAAGAAATGAAGGGGCCTCGAGCCTGGTGACAGACGTTTGCCCCCAGACTGTTTATCAGAATGGACGTTACACACAAAGGAACCCATCTGGGTAAAGTGACGAGACTTTCCTCACGCTGTAGCCCACACACACCATGTTCCCTCATTTCTTCATGCAGACATTTTCTACCGTAACACTTCCCTCTCTTGAGGTTCTTGTGGTATTGGAACATTTTAGCACTTTGTCATATTGTCCAAATTCGTTCTGACAGCTTTTCTACACGTATTGATTCCTTGTCAAGGCTGGGATGTTGCAGTAGCTTGTGCCAACTAGAGATGAGTATTCCGAATAAGCACCAGGAATGATAGAATAAAATTAAGATCCACTTCATGAACACTCTTGTCTGGGGTTTCCTATCTATCCATCTGTCCTCAGTTTGAGTCCCGGTACTTTCCTCACAATTTGATTGGTTTCTTAGAATGTTTTGAACAATTTATAGTTGAAAAGACTTTTTTTCATGAATCATAAACAATGTAATTTTTTTTTGTCTGTATAAAAATAATTAATACCAAAATTGCTATGAACCATGGTTTAATATGGTGAATAAAATGGAAGTTTGCCATATCTTAATAAAAATATGTATGAATTCTTCCCCAACTTCGATTGAATATACAAAGAAGACTCTGTAAAATAAATAGAGCTCCAATGTTGGCTAAAATTTCCTATTTCCGCAACGTTTGGTGTTGTTTGAAATTTACTGGAAAGCTTTGTTTAAGCCTTTTAAATAAGATACAGCACAGCCATGCCATTGTATAAGGTATAACGTGTTGGTCATAGGGTTCTGAAGGTATTGCACATCTTGACAAAAGAACACAATCAACAACATGCTGTCTATATATTTTAAATCTTTGGATCAAGCTTATTGTGAGATGTCTTGGGTTTAAACAATGCAGTGGCATTACATGTATGAATCATAGAATGTTGATTTCATTCCTTTTCTGAACCGCTTAATCCTAATTAGGGTCGCGGGGAGTCTGGCACCCATCTCAGCTGATTCTCGGCGAGGGCACAGTACAGAGTACTCACCAGTCCATCGCAGGGCAGAAACATGCTGACGGCTATGCAGCCTACTCTTGATGAAATTCAGCAATGGTTCTTTTATATGCCTCTCACCACAGACAGTGAGAGACATGGCCGGCCTTTGATGACCCAGTTAGCTACACTGGGGGGACAGCAGTGAAAATGCGTTGATAGTGGGGCTGGAACCCCCGACCTTGGGATCAGTAATCCAGCACCCTACCACTAGGCCACCACTGCCACTGAATGTTGATTTCTTCAGTGGAAATTTCCATGAAGCACTTCATCACATTTTGTTGATTAAAGACACATTCGGAAGTCCCCTGTGTGATAGTTTTATCCAGTGAAGAGCGATCTAAGAGTACAGTATGTGTAGTGATTAGAAAAGTATTTTGAATTCAGCCTAACTTTGAGTGATTTTTGTAATATTCATTCATACTTTTTATTTATTTGCCAAACGGCTTAATCCCACTGCGGTTGCGGGGGGCTGTAGCTTAACTCAGACAACTCTGGGCAAAGGCAGGGTACACTCTGAACAGCTTGTCAGTCCATCGTAGGGCCAACACACACAATGGGCAATTTGGAACAGCCATTTAGCCAAACTGCATGGCTTTCGACTGTGGGGGGAAAAACTGGAGCACCTGGAGAAAAACCCACGCATACATGGGGAAAACACGCTACACAGAAACACCCTCGCCGAGGCCACTCGAAGGCAGGGCCTACTTGCTGTGAGGCAGAAGTGCCACCCACTATGCCACTGTACCGACTTAAATAAGGCTAGGCACATACCCTCATATTACAATACATTTACATATGTACACGAATGAATGGTGTGTGTGTGTGTGTGTGGGTGTGTGTGGTAATATGAAATTTTATTACTCATTTTTATTTTTTCCATGAAGAAGGTTTTATTAAGCATAATGCATTTTGATGAGTATGGACATAAACTGCACATGCAAGCTTTCATTAAGTTGGGGTTTAATTCCCCTTTAACAGTTTAATTAATAAGTTTTAGTCATTTGAGTAATGTCCTTAGTTGATTTATTTGCTTTGATGCAGACCAGTAATCTGACGCTTATGAAAGTATCTTTACAATGACCACAAGATAAGTCTTTTGACATGGTTGTTTAAGAAATGAGAAGCTACTCACTGCATCAGTTAAGGTTAAATATCATGTTAGTTGCTGAAACGTTAATCACTGCACTAATTATCCAATCAAAGGTAAGGTGGTGTTCAACCCTGATTCTCTAGAGCTATGTTCTTATCTCCAAACAGAATCTTACATACCTCTTTTATCTGATCAAGAACTATTTAATGCAGATGGTCAGGTGTGGAGAATTAGGGTTGGAGCCGACGTCTTCAGGTAGGTAGCTCCCCAGGAACAGGGTTGGAGATCTTTACTGTTAAGTATTTGCATATTTAAATCCATAAGGAAAATGTTTTTGGGGCCAGGCAGTGTACATATTTACTCTTACAGACATCATGTTTAAATTTGTTTTCAGAGAGAGTTGTAATGGCTTTATTTGGTATGATATGTTTAGAAGCAGCTCCACAGACCTGCCTCTCAGCTTCTCTCTCTCGCTCCCTCTCTCTCTCTCTCACACTCTCTCTCTATCTCTCTCTCTCTCTCACACACACACACACACACACACACACACACGGGTCACTCCAGGTCAGATGTTTATGACTTTTTTTTTTATTGCCAATAGTGTTCTCTGTGTGTAAATCATGACTGTGTGCATCTGTGGCCTCACAAACTCTCGCGCACACACACCCTGCACATAAACGTTGACCAGCTTAAGCACCGATCCTCTCAAACCCACTCAGTATCTCACAGAATCGTGTTACCCTCAAGCTGATCCTGTTGCAGTGCAGCCGTTGATGTACTCATTTATTTACCCATAAATCAGTGCAGAGATGTCTAAAAACCTCTTTTAGTGTCTTTTACTACACTTTGGCTGTTAGATCACATATGCAGAGTGCACATTCATACTCTGAAGCTTACACATAAGCAAAACTCTGCATACGTAGTGTGATAAGATATCAGGGGGGCATTTACTCTTTAAGTTAGCATGTAGGTTAGTGGATTTAAAGCCTGCTTAAATTATTGCCACTCCTGTGAACTGTGGGTAATTTATGCAGGGGTTTTTTGTGCACACAGGAAATTTATAGTGGGGTATACAAGTTCTACATTTTGAACTGATGTAATTATTTTTCAGCCTGTATATGATGGGCGGCACTAATATAAACAAAGGGAAGGGAACAAGTACAACATTGTCATCTTTAAGCCATGCTTTTAATCTGGCACATTGTGTTTGCTCCAACGGCTAAAAAGTCTGCAAGGGTTTGTCTGAGTTTACAGCATGCAAGTTGAGAAGAATGACCACTTTGGACTGTATTTTCTGTTTTCCTCGGTATTTCAAACCTGACCTCATATTCTGGTGGCTCAGTGGTTAAGGCTCTGGATTACTGATCCAAAGGTCAGGGGTTCAAGCCTCAGTACCACCAAGCTGCCACTGTTTGGCCCTCAATTGCTCAGTTGTATCATTTACAGCATTTGGCAGACGCTCTTATCCAAAGCAACTTGAAGTTTTATATATATATATATATATATACTAAGCTCTACTTCGACGTATCGAGCACTGTTCTACGGAAAATCGACTCAAGATCTTATATATATATA
>JAOUQZ010000016.1:21522575-21546964 GCA_028564935.1 Neosilurus hyrtlii | reverse complement strand
CTCTCTCTCTCTCTCTCTCCTCTCTCTCTCTCTCTCTCTCTCTCTCTCTCTCTCTCTCTCTCTCTCTCTCTCTCTCTAGATGCCTGTGTGTTCGTACTTCTTGAAGGGAATCTGCAACAACAGTAGCTGCCCTTACAGTCACGTCTATGTGTCTCACAAAGCAGCCTTGTGTCAAGATTTCATCAGGGGCTACTGTCCGCAGGGAGAGAAGGTAACACTCTCACTCAGCACTGCAGTATGTCCAACTCTCAACGCAGACGCCCAATAAAGCACTTTTCCTGGCACGCACACATCTCATAGGTTACTGGCTTAAATGGCGCCCATGATGACAGCACTGAAACATCATCAGACTCTAATTGGTTGTACTCTCAGACTGTGGGATTTAATGTGCTGCAACTAAGAATTCTTTGGCTATTTGATTACTTTATTGATTTTATTTATTTATTTGTTTTTACCATAAATACTTGAAAACGTTTTCTGCAGTATCTCGTTCATTCATTTTCGAAGACGCTTAATCCTAATTAGGGTAGCGGATAGGCTGGCGTCCATCTCAAACAAGTCAGGGTGAAAGCAGGGTACACCCTGGACAGTTCGCCAGGGCATCCAGGGCCATCACTCATACAACCATTCACACTCACACTCATATCTAGGGGCAATTTGGAACAGCCAATTAGCCTTCTGTGCAAGTTTTTGCAACGGTTAGAATTTGCAAACTCCACACAGAAACGTCAAGAGCTCGGAAATCGAACCCAGGACCTTCTTGTAGTGAGGCGGACATGCTAACCACTTATCAATTGCTTTAAAATAGTTCTGTATCAAATAAGAAATTAATAAACAGACTAATTTTATTTAGCAAAGAAGGATTGTCATTCAAATATGGTGCGTGTTTTTATTTTTAAACACTTATGGAAGGAGTCTCCAGTGTCAGTATTTTATACTTAAGAAACCACCGATTTGCATGGCTTGCACCTGAATCTGTCCGTATGTCGTGTCTATGCATCATGATGCTGAATGGCTGTTATGCAGCACAATGCTGATCGGTCATTAAACCTCTCAGTTCTGATTGGCTGTTAGCTGTTCCTAAAGCGTGCAGACATTTATATACCAAGTAATACAGTTTTTTTTTAAGTTTTAAGCTACATATTATGAGCACGAACAACACACACACACACACTGCGTTCCATCGCAGGGCATCCATCATGACCTCGCCTTTTTCATTTTCAGTTTCATTACTGATTCAAGATAAACATTTTAAGATCTGTAAGCAATGCAGAAAATTTTTTTTGAAATGTTGCACATCGCACACTTGCAATCTCTTTTATTCTCATCATGTCAATGTGTTTGGTTATTGTTGTTTTTTGAACCTGACAATGGTGTTAATAACACCGAAATGTTGTTCTTTTTTTGTTTTTCCGTGTTAAAAATGTCCACTGCCACTCCTCCACCTCCACACATTTTGTCTGCTGGGTCTGGAATTAAACCAGCAACCTGCCAGCCCAAACCCGCTTCTGACCATTAGGCCACGGCTGCCCGGAAGACTGTGCTTCCTGGTTTCTCTGTAGCTTAGGGCTGGGCGATATAATGTAAAAAATATAGCCAAACATCCTATCCTGCAGTTTGTAAAATACACCATTTAGATGTTGAGACTAAGATCGCATGTTTGGTCACCTCATTTTCATTCCCTTTTATAAACAAGTTATTAAAATTAATCTCGATATACGTAGGACACTTGTATGGGGTTTGAGAGTTCCCACCAAAAACTTGTAAGTGGTATGGGAGCTCTGCTTAAAGGCAGTGCCTAAATTTCTATATTAAGTTTCAATTCTTTAACAATTTGTTTTATCATGTAAAGCTGCTTTGTGACCATGTCAATTGTAAAAAGTGCTGTACAAATAGAGATGAATTGAATTGAATTGAACCTGACCTGCCTTTCATGGTTAAAATAGGCAAATATATAATTTATGTAAATGTAATATAACAAGCTCAGTTCAAGCTACACACCCGAGGAATGTCTCTGGCACATTCGGATCCTCCTCCATGGATGGTATTGCCATTAGTTTAGTTTCCGGTTCATCAGAAGTGTTCATAATGTCATCCTTGTATAAGCCTGCAAAGTTTTGTGGGATTCCGGTCAGTAATAATGGAGGAGTAGGACTTTTAGAGCCAACTGTCCACAACAACAAAACAAGGTGACAAAGAGCTTCTAAAAAGTATACTAACATAATTTACAAAACCATATTAGAATATGATATGCATACCTACAGACATGTTAAATATATTTGCTAAACATTATCTCACTATATAGGGTGATTTAAATGCTTTTGGATTGGATGCGGATTGTTTAAATGAAAAAGCTTTGCAGTATTTTTGTTCCTTCGTGTTGTGCCTCAGAGCACAACTAGCTTTTTCGTCCTTTTGTTGTCTTTTCATTTTGTTTTGTTTCCACGCTCACCTCTCTTTATCGTTGTCCCTTTGTTCATTTGACTAACCCCCCCCCCTCCCCCCCCTTCTATTCTCTTTCACTATTTGTTCATCTTTGCTTTTCCTCCATCGTAACAAATGCATTGTCTCACTGTCAGGGCTCATTTAAATATTTGGGGTGAAACGCGAATATATAAAGAGAGAGATATTAATATTTATTCTATTAGCCAAAGTGCTTAGGTCTGTAATTTTGCCCCGTCCCAAAAGCACTGTCTCAGATATGATGGATAGCACGCTGTAATTACGGACGTGAAAAAGTGCTGATGACGGCAGTACAGGCGAGAGGCCAGCGATGGATATGCCAGCGGAGCAAGGGTTAAAGCACACTCTCATCCTCTCCATTTCTCTCCCCCTCTTTTGCCGTCTGTCTCTCTGTCTCCAGTTCACACTGTCTGTCTTTGTCCTGTTATCCTTCCCCTCCTGCTCTTTATCTTGATCGCTTCTTTCCAGACTCCTTCTTCTTTTTCTGTCTTATCACACTATAACTGTATCTGTCGCGATCTCTGTTTCTTTCTTGCTGCACTCGTTTTCTCTTTTGAGCTGTTTTCATAGCTTTCAGTCTCTCTCTCTGTCTCTCTCTGTCTGTCTCTCGCTCTGTAATGTAAAATTGTGAAATGTGCTGACTCGTTCTGCTTTGTGGCCAGTAGAAAGCTCTTCTAATAGGCCCCAGAGACTTTCCAGCCTACCTTAAATCAAGTGGAAAATTGTTAACTTGTGCTGGTATAAAGATGTTCCATCCACTCCTCCTTTTTCCCCCCTTTTTCTTCTTTTCACTGCTTTTATGTAAATGAAAATGTATAGCAGAGCTGAGATGGCCCCAGCACACAGTTTTCTTCTTCTTCTTCTATCTTTTCTTGCCTGAAAGAGGTAGCAATTCGCATCCTAGTTAATGAACCTTCTCTTAGTGTTCACCTAACAACAACCTTCTTCTTTCTTATTACTTCACAACCTGCTTCAGTAGACCTGAGTGTCGCTAACTGTTTGCTGTCACATACAGCTATGGAGAAAATTAAGAGACCACTTTTAATGCTGGGCACCTTTTAAAGTGGTCTTCATTTATTTTTTAATGTATTTTTTTAAATATAGAGTTATACATACATGGAGGTGATGCTATATGGCACATTGGTTTTAGAGAGAGAGAGAGAGTGTGTGTGTGTGGGGGGGGTGGGGTAGTAAGCGAAGGTTAAGATATTACTGCTTTTATTAATTATTTTTATAATAGGGCCGACCTGATGGTAGTTCCTACTACAAGACAAATTTATAGACAGTTTTATAGTAATGCGCTCTTTATAATATGTTGTCATTTCTGCACTAACGATTTACATCGGGACTTGGATGGTTCATGGTTCACTTATACTGATTACAAAAAAAAAGTGTAATAGTTGTTAATTTGTTATATTTAGTCATTAAAGGGACATTTAAGTAATGTTTTGAAAATATTACGACATATTACGTCTCCATTGTCAGCACTTTTAACGCCTAAAGCCTAATTTATACAGCAAACATGACCAAGATGTGAGGGAAGTGTAAGCGAATGCGTTTGCTAATATGTAAAATCATTTTTTATCTATTTGTTTGTTTGTTTGTTTGTTTGTTTGTGAGTTTAGCGAAAAAGCAGAAGGACTGAAATAATTGTCATTAACTTTAAATCTGTTCATTTAAATTGAATATAGTAAGTTTATATGAAAATAATTCTGTTACGCCTGATTATGTAGCCTGTACTAAGTGAGAAGCAAATCCGTTCGGTAGGTCTGTTATTAAATTCTTAATTCAGTGATAAAAATATACTCAAAGCACACAAAAAACTTCCCCGTCTAGCTTTGATGGACGTGATATGTGCATAAAGCACTACTGATGTAAATATCTGCGTTGGTTACAATGGATTTCTATTTATAGCAAAACAATGGTGTCAGACGTTTGAAAAACGCCTCAAACAGTTCTGGTGTAAATTGGCCTTTAGAGGTTGAGCTGTCCCGTTATTTTTCTTTGCCGTCGGAATGATTTCAGGAGGGGTTTTGTGGTTCCTCGGTGGCAAGGTGTAAATGCTGGTCTTATTAAGAGTAATCTGTCACCTTAACTTTGCATGAGCGCTGAACACATCAAACCGTGACTTGGTTGACCACAGCATGGCTAGTAACACTGAGTGGTGTTACATGGGGCATGTGCGATTTCTGCAGAACCTTAGAAAGTCAGAATATGTACTTTGCACTGGAAAGTGCATTCTGTAGTTGAGTAAAGTGTGGTTCGATGTGTTTAATGCTCATACAATGTTAAGGTGACTGATTTCCCTTAACCTTCAGTAATACAAATAAAGTGAAACTGTAAATGGGACACTTGTTTATAGCTGCTATAACACAAATGGTAACAGGTGTTATACTTTTTTTTACTATCATTATTTACCATTAAAACTAAGTGTAAACAGAGCAAAGCATGACAGGTTTTTCTTTAATAAATCAAGGCAGACAGATGTGGTGTAAAAAAAAAAAAAAAGGTTGACTTAAGGATGTTCATACATGGGATACAAATCAACTTCAGGGTGTAATGCGTCCACCCTTCATTTCAGGCCACATTACATAAACCCCTCATAGTTTATCCTTATATCCATCCATCTATTCATTCATCCATTTTCACCACTTACCTTGGTCCGGGTCACAGGGGCAGTAGTTTAAGCAGAGGTGTAAAGGTGTCCCCAGGCTAGATGAGAGATCTAGTCTCTCCAGTGTGTCCTGGGTTTCCCTCCTGGTCCATCATGTTGCGGACAATTCAGTCACAGCAGACATCCTAGTCGTATGCCTGAACCAGGTCAACTGGCTCATTTGGATGTCCAAGCTCCTTACCCTGTGTCTAAGTCTGAGCCCAGACAGGATTCAGAGGAACTTCATTTCCACTGCTTGTATTCACAATCTTACTACTGCACTCACTACCTGGCAATAGGTACAGGTAGAAATGGTGATCAGTGAGTAAATGGGCAGCTTTGCCTTCTGGCTTGTCTCTCTCTTAACCTGTACAAACTGGTATGAAGTCTGCATCACTGTAGCCTATCTAGGGGTTCATTCTTTTCTTAATACAGAATGCCTTGCTGTATTTTAATACTTACTATAGACCACATGTAATCCTTTCTGGAAAAAACTAGTCAAAATGTTTACCTTTCAAGATATATGTAGTCCAAGGAATTTCCTCTCCAAATTTGAGCTGAATATCTTCAGTATTTTGTGAATAGCGGAATTGAAATTTTTTGAAAGGCTGAAGTTAGAAGGTCACAATGTCATTATCTATCAGAAATAATCAAGAGGTTCTCAAGACATGACCCTGTCTTGGATAAACAGTATATAAACAGTGAAAGCTGACACTGTGTGGATGGATACGTAGTTTAATACATCAATAAACTGTATTAAATAAGTTTACCATCCACATAACCCTGAACAGCAACGGGTTCCACTGAGGAAGAAATAAACCCTGGTACAATTTTTTTCAGTTGTAGAAGCCCGTTTTCAGTGAACTTTTTCAGATTTTATGGATTCCTTGCTTCAGTCCAGTCCTTATTTGGTGGAATTTGACTGTTTTTATAACAAAAAAAAACCCTGTATATTAGAATATATCTTTTGTTTGGAGCAATAAACAGAAATGACCTTTTTTTGGCACTAAACAATGCATAACTCATCAAATGATTTTCCTAGACGGGGCCAGAAATAACAATGTAGTTGTTGTAATTACTTTCGAATATTGGCACTTTAAGCCTCATTGATGGGAACACACTTTAAAGTGATGCCAGACAAATACAACAGATGTAGATTAAATCATATCATATACATAGTTTATTTATCTAACATTAAACTCTAGGTTGCCCTGCGATGGCCTGGCGAGCTGTCCAGGGTGTACTCTGCCCTCACCCAGAGTTGGCTGAGATGGGCACCAGCCTTCCCGCGACCCTAATTAGGATTAAGCAGTTCAGAAAATGAATGAATGAATAAACTCTAGGTCTTAAACTTCAATATAACTGAAATTCAATGAAACCAGGAGATTTTTATGTGTGTGTGTGTGTTCTACCTTATTCCTGATGTGGGTTCTCTGATTGACAACTTCAGAAATTGAAAATAAAACCAGACCTGTCATGAGATACACCCCTTCATACTCTACATATGTTGAGTTAAAGTGATTCTTAGGAAATTTCCGAAGTGTTTAGAAAAATGAGTTTAGCATCAGTCAAACTTAAAGCAAATGGTTATTCAAAAAAAAAAGGAGGGCGAGGGGGAAAAACAAAGTACCTGAATGCTCCTCGGAGAAGGGGTGAAATTGCAATCGACTGAGCACAAGTGGAGAGGGATTTAGCAAATTGGAGCAATTAGCCACGAGCATGGTGAGTGATGATGTTGTCTATAGGATGATGTAGAGGGTATTAGGGCCAAGACTCACAGGCTGCGATAATCTTATCCCATGAGACAGTGTGTTTGACAGTATGTGTGTGTGGGTGTGTGTATGCATGCTTTTCTTAAGAAAGAACCTCATCCTTTATAAAGGCTTGATATAAGTATGCATGTCCAGAGCACATCTTTTGCAGCAAGGAAGATGGACTTTTTCTGATTTGCAGTTATTGATTATCTAGCTCTCCAACCTATTCACTGTTCTTGAGAAGTCCTGTGAAAGAGGGAGTGAGAAGCAAAATAATAATAATATATATAATAATATAATAACTATATAATAATATAATAATATAATTAACTACCAAGACAAATGTGTGTGAAATGCATTGATCCCAAAAGATTTTTTTAAACATTGTTTGTTCATGATGCTTTAAGGAAGTGCTGCATTAAAGTGTTTAAATTAATTATTTGAGGTTTTCAAATAAATCGAAACATCAATCTGCATTGATTTGCTGAAATAATTGTACTTTGCTTACTGTGGCCCAAGTGTTTTGTAAATGAAAAGAAAGTCCATCTTTAGTCAAAACACAATTTGATTATCATTTGATAGAATTCAAACACACACAAATAAACGTACAGTACTGTACAGTATCATGGGCAAAGATAATGATACATGGTGGCAGAGTGATTAGTATGTCTGGGTCACAACAAGAAGGTCCTGAGTCCCAGGCTCAGCCAGCAAGGATGTTTCTTTGTGAAGGTCTTCATGTTGTCCCTGTGCTTGCATGAGTTTCCTCTGGGTAAATTGTTTCCTCCCGCAGTCCAAAGACATGCAGATTAGGCTAATTGACTGTCCCAGATTGACTGTGTGTGTGTGTGTGTTGGAACTGGTTTGGATGTTCAGGGTGTACCCCACATTCACCCAGAGTTGGCTGAGATAGGCTCCAGCCTCCCTGCGACCATAATAGTATTAAGTGGTTAGGCGAATAAATAGAATAGAATAGAATAGAATAGAATTCAGAAGTCTTAGTATCAGCTGTGTACATGGACATATTGTGACTCGAGTACTCATAATGGTTTGCTATCATTATTCTGGATGTGAAATGGAATGCTTGTTGGCTTGTAAATCTCAGCATTGTTGCTTGACTGGACAGTTGGTCTCTCTCTCGCTCTCTTTCTCTCTCTGTGTGTGTGTGTCTGTGTCCGCATCTGCGTCCACGTGTGTCTCACGATCTCAGTATATACTCCGAGCAACTACGGGGTGATGGAGAGTCCACACTGTTCCCGGAAACACGATCCTTTAACCTCCTATCCCCCCTAGACACACACACACACACACACACACACACACACACACACACACACATTCATACTCACACACATAGGCTCTATTTCAAGAGCAACCTGCTCCTCGTACTTTCTCTATCTCCTCACATACTCGCGTCTTGCGCCCCTCGCCCCATAGTGGGTATAATTAGCTTTTCTGACAGGTGGAAGAGATCGGATCTCCCGAAGAATGAAGCTACCAATTTACACCCATATTACACAGCCGCACAGACACTCTCACCTACTCTCACTAGCTGGATCCTTCACACACTTTTTTTTCACCACAGCCCACATCCATTACACACAGACATTCTTCCACTTTAACGTGGAGAACACTAATGGTGTAGAAAGAAAACTATGCTCAAAGACATTACTATGAGCATAATAATAGGACATGTCATTTTCTCCGCAGTGTAAGAAGAAACACACACTGGTGTGTCCAGACTTCTACAAAACGGGTGTGTGTCCCCAAGGGACGAAGTGTAAACTGCAACACAGACAGAGGGTCAAGCGCGTTGGATCCAGCCAGAGCTCCGGCTCAGCTAAAAGAGTCCGCAGCCGTGAATCCACAAAAAGGTCTGTCTCAAAAACAGTAAAATAAAAGTGCTCTGAGAATGCAAACCTCTGCCAAGCTGAAAAAAAACAAAGTATATGTCAGCCCCTAGTAGGCATGCTATAGTACCACACATAAAAAATTCTTATCTCACAATATTAAAGAATCCTTTAAAAAATTCCTGGATATAGAATTTGATTCAGATCATCTCCAAAATCTAATGGAGTCTTTCTTGTCCAAAGTCCCATCCCTGGTAGAAAGTTCATGAGAATCCACTCATAAGTCTTTGTATAATCTTGCTAACAATCTCAGACCTCACTGGTGGAGGTAATAAAATAAATTGATTTTCCATTCAAATCATTCTTAGTTTGTTAATAAAGGTCTTTTCCACATATACAGTAATAAGTCTATTAGGGAATTCTGGTGCACAACATTTTAATTCCCACTTCAGAGGTGATGCTGATTGTCTTATGTCTTTGTTTTGTTTTGTTTTGTTTTTTTGTAAGTCCCAAGCCAGAGCCAGAGTCCACTCCAGCAGAGGAGGGCACGCCTGAGACTGGTCCTGCAAAGCTGCCCTCCTTCATCTCTCTGTCCAGTTCCCTAGAGACCCCAGAGGCTAGCATGAGCCCTTTGTGCCCCCCTAGAGCAGGGGCAGAGGGCACAGGTGAGCCATGACCCCCCTCAGCAGGGAGGCAATCTTCATAGAACACACACACACACACACACACACACACACACACACACACACACCTGGTAGCTTTTACAGTTTAGCAGCTTTTCACTTTTTTTTTTTCCAAGCAAATGCTGAATTGTGTTGATGTTGCAAGATGTAAAAATAGACTTAGAGAAAATGTATTTAAATTTAGAGAGCAGTATAAGGTTGCTAGGTTTTGGAAATATTTAATTACATTAATTATTAAATATAAGTTATAAACAAAGAAGGAAAAATAATATTCTAGAAAGTAGAATTAAAAGACGGTATGGCACGGTATGACTCCAGCACTCTCCAGTTAGTCCCTGAGCTTGGGTTACTGTCTTTGGTGGTTCACGTGTTCACACTCTGTCCATGCGGGTTTCCTCTGAGATCCACAGTTTTATCCATCCATCTCAAAAACAAGACAGTTGGTAGAGTGGCTACTCTAAAATGTCATTCAAGCACTCATTCACGCACCTATTCACTTTGGTGCTATTTAGTGAAGCCACTCTACCAACTGGTATGTTTTTGAGATGCTGGATGAAGCCAAGGATCCCAGAGGAAACTCATATTGACATTATTTTTCCTTCTTTGTTTTTAATTAATTATTAATGTAATTAAATATTTTCGAAAAACCCTGTAACCTCATACTGTTTTCTAAATTAAAATCAGTTATCGTCTGCAAGACTTGGATAGGACGATGCTTGTCCTTCCTTGTACAACTTCTGGTAGGTACTAACTATTGCATGCCAAGACCAGTCTTATGCATGCTCATTTTTCCTGCTTTCAACACATACTTTAAGAACTGACTGTTCACTTGCTGCCTAGTACACCCCACCCCATGACAGATATGCATGTAATGAGATAATCACTGTTATTCACTTATGGTTATACACTTATGGCTGATTGATGAATACTCACAATATGTTAATGATTCAAATGTTAAATAATTCAGTGTTAAAAAGTACATGCAATACTCACATTATCTTAGAGAAGTCTGTCATGATGCAGTTCATCACAATATTAATATCATAGGGTCATATCAACAAGACCATAATAGGAATGCTCCAGGAAGCATATAATAAATTAGAGGTTATATAGGGGTGTAATGCTTAGACGAGGTCTGATTTTTAAAGATAGACTCCAGCTGGGTTGAGTGAGCTACAATACTAAGATGGGGCAGTAATATTTTAAGGTGGTGAGGGAGGTTCAGTGCTTATTAAAGGGGGTCCTAATATTTAAAGTTTGGGTGTGGAATACATAGGGAAGAGGGTGATAATATTTAGTGTTGCGCACAGGCACAGCTGAACACAGTGCTGACAGTCTGACTGATTGAGGATAAGTGCAGGGAGGGAAGGGGATGTTCCCACACACACACACTGTGACACACATGTGACCAGTCACTCAGCATGTTACATGTTCGGGTCCGTGTATCTTCATGCTTCATTGCAAACTGCTGCCCTTTCTCCTGTAACTGTACTGAGAAGAGGCAAGTGGCACCAGGGTTTATTTCAGTCCATGTATGTAAGCTTATATGCATCAAGTTTGCCCACAACACACACACATGCACGCATTTACTTTTTTTTTAACCCCAGGCTATACTGATTTATGTGTTTATGTAGAACTGGTAAAAGTAACATAATGCTATTTGATGTCCGGTCAGACTGGAGTGGCCTTGATTGGCACCAACGGCCTCTTTGCCCTCACGGATAACTTTACAATCAACAGCCACTTTACCATTCTGCAATCCATATAGTTGTGGAGAAACAACTAAGTGACTGATGAAATCTCACAATCTGACAGCTCACACACCAGGAGAGAGAGCAGTTTGGTGATAGCAATGTCGACCCATCTCACCTCACTTATACTTCATTAAAGTTGGAGGGATGCATATAAACTCACCTCCACTTCAAGTAAATGTCCTGAACAGCCACATTTTAGGATGGAACAATTCAATTTAGTTTTATTTGTATATCGCTGTTTACAGTTGACATTGACGCAACGCTTTAAATTTTGTTAAATAATTTAAATATTTCTTACAAACCCTACACATTCCCAATGAGCAAGTGTGGCAATGGTGGCAAGGAAAAACTATCAGAAAAAAATAGATCATTCATCAATAACAGTAGTTTTATTACAAATATACTTTGAATCTTTTGAATTTTACATAGAATGGATATTAACGTTAAAGGGGCGTACACACAGAAAGGGATTTGCTCGTCGCCTAGCTCTTTGTTGCTGAAAGTTCGCTGCTAAGGTCATCCTCATGTAAAATGATTAGCTCCTTGTTTGAATGTTCCAGCCTCTAGGTGCCTAGGTAACCCTTTAACCACTGAGCCCCCACTGCCTGTCTTAACCACTGAGCTACCATTGGCCACTCAATTTTCAGTTTTCTAGTGAGCACAATGACTGACTGTATCCGTGATTCTTCTGATCAAAAATCAGATGAATCTTTATTTAAGAAACTGGCTAAATGTTTCACTTTCACTAAAATGACCAGGTGGCTTGGTGCTATAAATAATCACATTAAGAGACCAGTGCAAGTTGCAGGGTCGTTGAAGATCACAGTGATGAACTGTCCTTCCATTCCACTGTGTTATTGGAAGCAAATTCATGCATGTTGTTTGTCATCATGTATCAGTTAGTTGCGTCCTTTTGGTCCCATCGGTTGTTGCCTTGAGTCACATGAACATTAAGAGCAGTTTAACTTGGTTACTCGCCTGCTTCACATCGCTACTGAGTACTTCACCTGTCACTGCGTCATGTCACTGACTTCTGTTGACTTTACATGTTCCCTTCTCACCACATTGCTGCAGATTGTTTCCTGTGTGTACGCCTTTTCGGGTTTTGGGTCCACAGCCTAAGCTGTTGATCATTGTAGCCTTTTTGCTTCTTTCTTTCCTTTTACCCTCTTTATTATTTTGCTCTTGTCTGTGCATATATTCTTATTCTTTATTCCCACCTCTCTCTCTCTCTCTCTTTCACACACTATGTGTCTTTACTAACCATTTCGCCATTTGTTCTTGCTATCAGTGTTTTATTTCTTGCTCATGTTCAGGTTCATAGCAGCAGCACCACATTTAACCCAGGTCTAATATAAGCTTCTTCATCACACTCCAAATGAACTGAGAGGAAAATAGCAACTACTGAGTTACACACTTGGGAGGCATACAGTACAGATTTAATATCCTATTACTTTGTTTGGATTTTTTTTCTGCTTTTTGTAATGTAGGTAAGAAGCTGCACATCAAGCCTCGCTTCTAAAATCTAAACTGAGGCTGAAAAGCCGGTACAGTTCCTTCAGCCCACAGATGATGGTGACACAGCAGGAATGCGCTGCATCAACTATGGCAAGTCCGATTTGTGAGTGCCAGAAAATATCTAGAAAATGCTTTAGAATTAATTACATGATACAGTGCTCAAATTCTGTATAATGTAGTTATAAATAGTAAGAGATAACCATTCAGCATAATCCGAGAGTTTAATCATCAATCTTATTTTCGTTTTATCACTATACTTAAGATTTAATATGCTACAGTTGCCGATTTTGAGGTCGCGCATTTCAGGGACTTTTTTGTGCATGCGCCACTTTTTAAAAATCACAATTTCACTTGTTTATATTAGAGAATTTTGTATTTTATTGCATAGTATTTAAGTGTATGGTTTTATTTGTACTTGAAGACCTTTAAAAATCTAAAAATGTCCAATAAAGATGTTGATCATTATGAGCGTTTCTGCGTCTTTTTGTTGTTTGAGTGAAAAATAAAAAGACTCGAGTATAGAGCGAAGGCGGGTGTATATGTTTCTCTTGTCGTGTAATTATCATGTTGAGTGATAGAGAGGTAGAGATTGGATGATGCCTGGTGTAATCCTTTGCTCTCTGTCAAAGCTCCTGATATTCAGACTATTAATACTGTGTTTAACTACAACCTCACGCCCGATGATCTATGAGCTGGTTAACCGCACAGGCAGCGACAGGGGGCATTAATACACGCAGCAAGGGCCTCGCTTCAGACCGTGACACACTCGCATGTCCTGACAGGCCTGTCGCCGTGTTAACGAGATAAAGGCTGTCTGGCTGATGTACTGTATATACACACACACACACACACACACACATAAGCAAGCTGACAGCGAAATAGTGCAAAACAGAATGCTGCATTCCTCTCTGTTTCTCTATCCTCTCTCTATCCATCTCTTATGCTGTCACACAGAACACTTCATATGAACAGGGATGGTATTCATATAAGATTCATGTCCAGACTTTTTTACACAGCTTAACATTATCATTAATTTACCCTTTTTTTATTAATTATAATTCCACTTTGGAGTTTAGAATACACTTTGAGAAAGTAGTTGTAGTTAGAGACCTGGATCATAGGACACCAATATACTTCAACTTTAATATCTTTTCACTACAAATGCAACACTTTTTTTTCATTCATTCATTCATTCACAAGAGGCTAAAAAGGAGGGTGTGGAAAGGCTGAGAAGTGGATGTGTGGGAGGCTGTAAATTCTTGTGTATAATTAGACCCAATAAGCATGTAAATCAGCCTGCAGGATTTTATATAAGAATTTCATGACATAGAGAAGTACCAAATTGTACCAAACTCTACATCAGCACAAGCTGTGCAGTGTACTGTAGTTTCAGGGTGATTTTATTTTATTTTTTTTCAACCAGTAATGTGCATTTTGAGTCATATTCATGCCATAAACTGCTAGTTTTTATTTTAAAAAATTACAAGAATTTTTTACTTCAGTTGCCATTTTAGCTATTTTAGTTAAATTTAATTTGTTTAAGACTTATATGTCCAAACAGTTGTTGAGCAGTTTAAAATCTCATAATAAATAAATAAATAACCCTAAAAAGGTGTGTGTATGTAAAAAAAATAATAAAAGAAATTAAAAACCACACCGAGCAGTCACTACTCATTATTAACGGAGAAGGAAAGCATATCCTCCAAACAGGACGGAGATATGGAGCAATCCATCTTTCTCTCCCTCCCTTTCTCTCTCGTTCCCTGGCTCTGGCGGTGAGGATGTAAGTGCCTGAGACAGATGTCTACTGCCGCTTGTCTCAAAGCTCAACATGAGCTGCTGAGCACGGCATACTCTAATTAAGATCAATATTTCAATTTTTAGTAAAAGAGCATGGGAAAGAGAGGCAGAACAAAGTGGGGGAGGGGGGGGGGGGGGCAAAACATATTTCCCTTTTTCCTCTGAAAAATCGGACTCAAATTGGACGGGAAAAAAGGGAAAGAATATAAAAGGTCAAATGTAATTTTTCTCCACCTCGATGGATTTTGTAGACATAAAAAAGACAAACTTATTACAACTCAGCAAAGAATCTACCTCATCAATAAAGATCATGCTTCCACTGCAAGTAGTTATTCATTAGTCTTGCACTACTCTGTTATTTTCCCTTCCTTACTCTCGGCATTCATTATTCATCTGGTTCAGGTTCTTCTATGAAATTAAACTGTTTTTTGACAGGCTCGATCTGATCATGAGTTCTCCAGGTGTCTGTTTTTGCTTTGTTTTTTTTTTTTTTTCCTTTAAACACCTATTTCCACAAAAACTTTGTACAACTCTCAGTCTTCTCATCTGTCTTGCAGTGATTCCTCCTGATGTCCCAGAGTCACTTTTATTGCTGCCAACATCAAATTAAGTGGACGTGTAAACATCTATACACAGTTGATATTGAATATTTGATCTGGCCTTTAAAATTTTAAGACCCAAAAACACCTTCCTTCCAAACCAGCCTTTGTTAGACATGACCTCACATCTGTGGCTTAAACCAGAGTAAATCCGTCTCAGATTTTTTTTCAGCCAACGCTTCATCATCATCATCCTTTCATTGCTTCATGTTTCTCGCCCACTTTGAACGTGCTGATGTCCATTTCGTTTAAATTCGGGAGAAGTGCACCAGCAGCTGACTCCCAATATGCACAATGAAAGCCCTGACTTTAAAATTTATGTCTCAAGCCCTCTGACACATCTACACCCAACACGACTCTGCTTTCTGAATAGTTGACGCTGGATCTTCTTAAAGGTGGCCTTTTTAAAGTAGACTGCTTAGCTTGGACTTTAAGGTCCACTCATGCTTATTTGATAAAACCCTCTGTAATGACTTCATGCACATCAAATACTCTGATATGATTTGTCCCCACATCTCACATATTTTCCCCCTTTTTCCTCCTCGGTAGGCAGATATGAGTCTTGAGAGCATCTGTATTTCACTCTGTTAAGCTTAAGTAGGAAATCTTACTCTACCACATTACATTAAATACACCGTAGCCTCAAGCGGTTAGCTCTCAGGAATTCTACACCAAGATCCACTGTAGTTTACGGATGGCTCACATCAGGTAAATTAAGCAACAATGCTTTGTGAACTGCTATTAAAGTCCTACTTAGATATCTGAAAGTATGTGATGGCCAAATTAGGACAATTCTGTCTTGTTTTAGAAGTGTGAACAATATTTAATATATATTATAATTATTTATTATAGCACTTTGTCTGTTATACCACATGTGTACAACAATGAGTTCTATACAATTTTTTCGCAACAGTTCAGTCTTACGATTCAAAGTGGCTTTCAGGTTCTTTGTAGCCTGGGTAGCTTTTAAATGTAAAATTAATTCCGGTGCCCCCTCAGCACAAACTGAGTCGCACAGTCTAATATTTTCATGGAGAGCATTTAGCCTTGATCACAGCATGTAATCTTCACGGCATTGTTGCTCCAGTTGGTCCGGTCGAGGCTCAGCACCATTAATGTGGTAATAAAGTGAAGTCAGCTGATGTGATGAATGTACTGAATGAGCAGGTTATCACACCAATGGACTTTTTCTTCTCTGATGGCACGGATATAAAATGGGGATTCAAATAATAAAAGAGTGGTTCAGGGAGCCTGAGGAATCATTTTCACATATGTATCGGCACCCCAGAGTCCTGACCTTAATCCTATTGAAAGTTTTCGGGATGTGCTGGAGAAGACTTGTGCACCAGAAACACAAGTCTGATGTAGCACGGTGTTTATGGAAGTGGAAATACACAGAAGTCGATGGCAAACATAGAGTTGAGAGATGTCAGTGTTGATAGTTTTATTTTAAAGTTATTACGCAGTGGAGGCAGAAAAATGTCTCAACTGATGATGAGGACAAGAATGAAGAGAAAAAGAGCCAAAACTCTGGCTGTGGCTTTTTTTTGGAGCAATAGCTGATCCCTCAGTAGAGAAGTCTGTATGTATGTATTCTTTTTGTCTTTAGGGGCTCCCACACATGCGCTTTATGTTGTAGTTTTTGTAGTCCTGTTTAAATTTATGTAACACCATGTTTGTTGAAACGTTGTTTCATTTTAACTGTGTACTGTACCTACCGTATGTGGTTGAGATGGCCATAAAAGCTACTTGATGTGGCACAACAATGCCATGGTGATTACAACATTATGTTGCTGAAATCAAGGCTGTAGGCAGTCCAATAAAAAAAAAAACTGGAGAGGGATTTTACTTAAAGAGCCTTTACTTTCTACAATTCAGCTTAGCATGGGCTTAATAATAATTACATCATGGGCCAGATCAGGAAGTGCAGAACACCTAAAGTTGTGCATCCCAGTGGATTTCCAGTATGAATAGACTTGTTTACTAAACATTAACCTGAGTTATAGGTATAGGAAACCCTGTTACTAACACATCAACAGTGATGGCCTAATGCATGCTGGTGTCATAACTTCCACATTTTTTAAACTTTCTCCTTCATAACAAAAGCCTCTAACACTTCCTGATTAAGAAGTATGGGACTATGGAGATGGAGTGCATTGAGCATGACTTAATTATTTGTCCATCCCTGCAGATGAGTCCATGTGCAATTAGAGGTTAATTGCATGAAATCTTCAGTGCTTTAATGTGGATTTGATCATAATTAACTCATGAATCCTTCCTTCCCCCTCCCAATCCTTCCAGTGGAAACTGGGCCTTATTTTATTTTATTATCATTAATAAGTGACATTAGTTCATCAAGGTGAATTGCTCGAACATAAATAGAGCATTGAAGGAATAAGAAGCCATTAATACTGGCCATAAGCTTAGCAGTGTAAAGCTACAATCAGGTCCATTATAGTGGCAGGTCATGTTTTTTAGACTTTGGGTGATAGGGAAAGGAGGCAAGAGCAATCTAAGGCTTAATACCTCCTTATTATATGAGGGTACTTCAAGTTTTTTGCCTCACCCAAAATCATGGAGCGTGATTCCCATTTTGAGGCTTAAGTGTGTATTATAATCCCATGCACCTTAATCACCTGATCTGGCACCATCTGACTCTTGTTTCCCAAACTGAAATTCCACTTGAGTGGTCGCCATTTTCAGTGATAAAATTACCCATGCTGTGTGAGTATCTAGAGGCTCAAGCTGTGAAGTTCTTTCACAAGGGATTTAAGAAAGCTTGAACATCAGTGGACCAAATGCACAGAAGGTAAAGGCAACTATTACCTCGACTCGGGCATTTCTGTGCTCAGTTTGCATGCTCTCTCCATGTTTGCATGGGTTTCCTAAAGGTACTCCGGTTTCCTCCCTCCCTCAGTCCAACCACATGTGTACTAGGCTAATTGGCGTTTCCAAATTGGCCCTAGATGTGAGTGTGAGTGGAAATGGTTGTGTGTATGTTGGCCATGCATTGGTTTGGTCTGTTCAGAGTGTACCCTGCCATTGCCCAGAGTTGACCAAGATGTGCTTCCACCATGCAGTCCAAAAAAATTCAATAAAAACAGGAATAAATTAAAGTAAATAAAAAATGCAAGTAATAAATGAAGTACAGTCCGAATCTGGTGTGACAACACTTTGCTTCAAAAAAGTGATCTCAGGTAGAGTTTTATAACAAAACAAGCTGAAATTTTACTGAGCATCTTACAGCACCAGTCACTTTTCTGGAGATGTTGACTGTTGCACTTGCTTCTTATTTTTGCAATAAAACCCAACAGATTTCATTATGGGTTTGTTTTTCTTTGTCTGAAAAGTGATCTGATCTGCTTCTGTCTTTACTGACATACAAATATTTTATGTAACATTTAATTTTGTGCTAGGAAACAAATGTTTAAAAATCTCAAATGTTTTTGTGCTAACTTGCTAATGTAGAACCCACAAAATAAAAGTCTAAAGTAAAGCTTCTTGTAAAAAAAAAATAAATAAATTCAAGTAGTGTGTCTTATGACTTATGTACAGTACTATATATTTCACTGTACTGTCAGACCTTATATACAATATTATCTTATGTATTTATTCTGATATCTTGTCCTATGTGCCTTGTCAGATAGCCTAACTGTTCAGATAATATCTTAAGCATTTGTTTTCATTTGTATTGTTACCGTCTTTAGTAACTTAATAGCAACCAGATATGCCTAATATAGAAACCCATATTTACAATGATCTCTGTTTTACAGGATGTGTATTTTATTTTGCACTTAATTCATAATAAAATAATGAATTTCTAAACTACAGCTATTAACTATAATTATTATGCATTCAAATTAATTCTTGTTTTATTAATATATATTACTGATTTAGGGTAAAGTTATTTATAGGGGCGGCATGGTGGCGTAGTGGTTAGGACTTCCACCTCACAGCAATACAGTCCTGGGTTCCAGTTTTGTGTATGGCAAGGGTGTTTCTTTGTCGAGTTTTTAGGTTTTTCCTGTGCTTGTGTGGGTTTCCTTCAGGTACTGTGGTTTCTTCCCAGTGACAAATCATGCAAAGATAACTGGCTATGTGTATATATGAGTGTGAATGGTTGTGCGTTGGATGTGTGATGGTTTAACGAACTGTTCACGGTGTACCCTGCCTTCACCCAGAGTTGGCTGGGATGGGCTCTGGCTTCTCTTCAAAAGAATAAATTAGTTAAAAATATGACATGACCATAACTAGTTATTATGCATTCAAATTAATTGTTGTTTTATCCAAAAAATATTACTGATATAGAGTGAATTATTATTTATAATTATAATTATTCAAGCTTGACTATATTGCACTATTCTGCATTATTTTTTCAGGATATTTTTAAGGATCACACAACCATCTCCACACTTTTCTCTAACTAACTAACCAAGCCTTTTCCCTTGGATACATCTTTACTGTATGTTAATTGGCGCAGGTGTCGCTAGGGGGCGTATCGAAGCTGATCCTATAGTGAGCTGCTCATACAGGAAAATGCAAATGAACGTGGCGCTGCGTCTTTACATTGGTCCATGGATGTTGCGCGTAGTGGGAGGGGTTTGTCCATCTGGCCGTATAAATAAAGTCAAGTGCCGCCTGCTCTCTGTACACTTCAGTGATACGGGGTGAGTTTGGTGGGACGCAACGAAAGCAGGGATCTACGGTTTCAGAGAACAAACATAAACAACAAAAAGTAGGCAAATAACAAAGCTGTCCTGACGGAGAAGAAGGTACCCAGATAGCTCGGGATATCCGCCGGCAGACTTTAGTAGCCTCCTGTTTCTGTGACTGTCCCATCGCTGGAACTTACTGTGAATTATTTATTTATTTGTTTTATATCTGAGTGTTTTCTTGCTATGCTTCTTAGAGACTTTCCTACGTTAATCATTCCACTTCCCAGGACTGATAAAGTGGCTGATGCATGCTTGCCTGAACTTGTCTGTACTGTTGGTGACTTTACGCACAAGTGAGGAAACTTTGAGGACTACTGGAGAAAAGGGATAACCCAAACGTGCAAAAAAAAAAACAACAACAACAACATGAACACTTGAGCAAACCTGTTTTGGTCATTTCTATTTACGCTTCATCTGTCCGAGAACCGGAGCAAAGGCTTGGACAAGACAGCTCAGAAGTGTCCAGATCCTGTTCATGCAACTGAGCCGAGAGAAAGTTGTCAACAGGAGGAGCGCAGAGGCGACCTGGCAGGTGTACAGGCGAATTCACACGTGTGGTGCACGTCTAGTCTTGCCGCTATAAATAGAAGTCGTTCTACTCACTAAAATCAGAGGAAGAGCAGCTGGAGAGCTGTGCGTGAAACCCCCGCAGTGTGCCTGGACGGTCTTCACTGGACAGGGCAGGACTGGGCCTCTCACTCGCACTCGCTTTGGCTCCGAAGCTGTACGTGTCCTCGCATGGACTGACATGGCCACGGACCTCGCCATGAGCGCTGACCTGCCCAACAGTCCCCTGGCTATCGAGTATGTCAACGACTTCGACCTCATGAAGTTTGAGGTGAAGAAAGAGCCTCCTGAAGCCGAGCGTTACTGCCACCGCTTACCACCGGGCTCTCTGTCCTCCACGCCGATCAGCACGCCCTGCTCCTCCGTGCCTTCTTCGCCAAGTTTTTGCGCACCGAGTCCCGGCGCACAACCCGTCCAGAACCTCGGAGTCAACAACAACAACAACAACAACAACCACAACAGCAACATCGGCGGCACCACTGGAAACAACAGCAACAGCAGTACTCAAGGCGCCTCGGGCAAGCCCCAGCTGGAGGACTTCTACTGGATCCCTAACTACCAGCACCACATCAGCCCCGAGGCGTTAAACCTGACCCCTGAGGACGCCGTAGAGGCGCTCATTGGCAACGCGCACCATCACCACCATCACCATCACCACCAGCCCTACGACACGTTCCGCGGGCAGCAGTACGTCGGCGAGGACCTGACGACCTCCTCGAACGGTTACCACCACGCGGCGCACGCCCACCACGCACACCACCATCATCACGGCCACCACGGGCACGTGCGCCTTGAGGACCGCTTCTCGGACGAGCAGCTCGTCAGCATGACGGTGCGCGAGTTAAACCGGCAACTGCGCGGCTTCAGCAAGGAGGAGGTGATCCGCCTGAAGCAGAAGCGGCGCACCCTGAAGAACCGCGGCTACGCGCAGTCGTGCCGCTACAAGCGCGTGCAGCAGCGGCACATGCTCGAGACGGAGAAGTGCACGCTGCAGAATCAGGTGGAGCAGCTCAAGCAGGACGTGGCGCGTCTGGCCAAAGAGAGGGACATGTACAAAGAAAAGTACGAGAAGCTCGCAGGCCGGACCTTCAACGGCGGCGGCGGCAACACCAACCGGGACCCGTCCAACGGCAATCACGGCAAAGCCTCATCAGCGGATTTCTTCATGTGAGAACTGTTCCAGGTCTTTTTGTTTTGTTTTGTTCTATCCGTCACAAACTGTTTTTTAACTTTCGTTTTTATCTGAGCGTGGACTTGTTTAATTTAGGCTGCAGTTCCTGCACAGCAAAATCCCCTGTGCTAAAATATCACCTGCAATATGTTTTTTTTTCTTTCTTTCTTTCTTTTTTCACTTTTTTTTTAAAAGTAAAGCCTATCTGGACATACACGTACTAAAAAGGGTACCATTCCTTGTTACCCTTGTTATAAAGGGGTGTACCTTTTATAACCTTAGTGCGTGCCTTTTGCTTAGAAAGGTACATTTTACAACTTTACTTAAAAAATTTACTGTCCAATTTTGTAGCATAAATCATAAAGGTACTATGTCAACATTACCAGTTGAAAGATTGCCTACATAATAAATTAAGGGAATCCATCTCACCAAAAAGGAAAGGGATACTTTAATACCCCGTTTTTGAGAATACATTTGTTCACTTACCACTGAGGATTTTGCTGTGTGCTTTTCAGGAAAAAAAGGCCAAGGACTCGCATCACTGCATATAAATACACAAGCAACATATTTCCAGTAACGCACACATAGTCCCTGCGCGTGATGGTGCCCACTGACTGTCTGTGCGCGCGCATTCGACTATCAACTCTCTAAGTCTTAACGGTAGTGTTCATAGAGAAGCTATAAACGGACCTCACCTCTGACCTAAACATGGACACACGCATCACCTCCAGACAAAATGGCGTGTTTTTTGACTCGGTGCATTAGCAAATAGTGTTTTAATGTCTAACAAGTCTTACATGGTCATCCAAGCCGCGGTGCATTTTGTGTTCTCAGACTTTTGAACAGTCTTAACGGACAACATGAAGCGTGAAAAGCGTGGAACTCAAATGCTATTTATTTATTATCTTTTTTTTTTTTTGATCTGACTAATGAGGAATTTGCAATCCAATGAATGAATGAAAAAGGGGTGGGGGAAGCAATACACTGTCGGACCTATTTGACATGGTTGTGTAGTAACTCTGTAGTAACTCATGAACCTGAAAAGGAAACATTGCAGCCTGCATCCACCCTCCAACCCTGCATGCGGGACATGTATGGTCACTAAATCTCCAAACCTTTTGTATCTTTCCCACACACCTGGATAAAAAAAAAAAGCATGGCCCTTAATCAGCCCTAGCTGTATCCTCCTCCTTCTCCATCTTATCTCTCTTCTGAAGCCTGTCCTGAACAGTGTAGTGTAAACTCTAGACTTTGAATAAAGATGCAGTTAAGGAACTGGTACAGAACCCGCAACTAAAACTACAAGAGTCATGGAAGGTTTTGCCACCAGTGAAATGCGCCCTACCTTAATTTTTTTCTTTTTCTTGTTCAAAGCAACAAAATAGTGCCACACAAACTATGAACTGAGCCAGATTTGACTTATTTATTATTACAACGTGTAAATATGTAGCAATCAGTTTAAGTGTGTTCATTTCGAATTACTTTTCTTCTCCAGTCTTTTTTTTTTTTTGCTTGTTTATTTAAAAGAAAAGTAATAAAAACGTCTTAACTGCAATGTTTGTATGTAAACGCATGCAAATAGATCAACGATATTCTTCCTATCGAATATGTACACTATATAAGAAGAGATGCAATGCATACTTCACTGGAACAGAAGCAGATGGGGGAAAAGATGAGATTCATTTCTCTGTGTTCGTCGAAGGTGACATTAAATAGGCTACTTGCAATTCAGTCACTGCTACATTCAATGTCTATTTACCAAAAGACTCAAAATAAATATGAAATGTGCATTTCTTTGTGCTTAAAATTAATACCAATCACATAGAAAGGGAATTTGGATTATTGCAAGATGTAGCAGTTTTAAAAACACCCTACATTTGCAACACGAAAATAGCCATGACTGATCTGATTTTTTTCAAGCTAAATAGATGCAAATTATGGCGTTAAGTATTTATTTATTTTTGTTATTATTATTAAATACATGGCAAACCTATGCTCTGAAATATGCTGCATTATTTTGTTAGCTTGACAGAATATAGTCCTGACCAGTTAATTACTCATATAGGCAAAATCATAACATGAATACAACATAGTTCACAGAATTTTACTGAAGGTTATACTGAGTTCAGAATTTGTTGGATAATGTGCAATAGATGACCCCAGCATATTTAATAATCAAATCAACACAGCCTATTGTTTCAGTATAGCCTACATGCAATACAAATGACCATAATTAAGTACTTAAGAGTTATACAAAGAGCCATTAGGATTTTTCTTCACTGGGGTCTCAGTCAGATCTTCCTCTTGTATATGATGTTTTATTTGGGAATGTCACCAGAAAGCCAGTTCATCCTCCTGCTTCAGTCTGGATGCAGAGTCTCTCTGTACATTACTTTCATATGGAGCACATGGAGTTTTGAGATGCCCTTGGCTCAGAGATGGGCTGTAAGTGTAAAAACTGTATATACATGATTTCTATATATTTATCCGAGAAACATCTAATGTCCTCAACGTGTCAATACGTCCAAGCTGAAATGTTTCTGAATGGAATGTTGTTCAGAATCTTGTTTTCTTAAAGTTTAATAAAAAGTTGTGTCAAACGCCTTTTTCGTTCCCTCAGTGCCTCCGAATGAACGGATTAACTTCAATTATTATCTGAGTCGCAACGACACCGAAACCATCATTAATGCAGACATAATAACAGCCGGTGATCATGTGAAATTAAGCACAATAAATATTATGATTTAAAAATGATAAAACTCATAATTAAGCATTTAAATTAAACGTGGGCCCTGCGATGGCCTGGCGAGCTGTCCAGGGTGTACCCCGCCCTCACCCAGAGTCGGCTGAGATGGGCGCCAG
>JAOUQZ010000016.1:21505892-21516960 GCA_028564935.1 Neosilurus hyrtlii | reverse complement strand
CACACACACACACACACACACACACACACACACACACACACACACACACACACACACACACACACACACTTTAGGAACTATCAAGCAAGCAGCCATGTAAGATCAGTACAGGTAAAGGTAAAATCTGTTGGGCTTCAACACCCTCATTAGGCCAGAGCTCATCCCAGTTTCTGTAGCATGAACCGACTAGGAGTTCAACTCCTCCTGGATGGGACGTTAGTCTGTTGCAGGTTAAACTTCCCAGTATTTTTACTGGTACCCATTTACACTGCTGGGTGGACACAGGCACGCTTGTGGTAAAAACCTCTCCCAGGGGTATTAGCATGGTGGGGGGGTCTAACAGGGATTCAATCCCATGACCTCTCAATCATCCTAAGCCCAGCATCCTAACCACTACACCACCGGCCCCACAAGCTCGGTACATTTGCGTATTAAATTAAAAGATGATAGGATATGGGCAGTACCATGGCACAACACAAAGGTCCTAGTTTTGAGTCCCAGGCTTGGCGTAGGTGTTTCTGTGTGGAGTTTGCATGTTCTCTCCAGGTACTTTGGTTTCCTTCCACAGTTCAAAGACATGTACATTAGGCTAACTGGTTGTTCCAGAGTGTGAGTGTGAATGGTTGCGTGTTTGCTGGCACTGTAATAAACTGGTGAGCTGTTCAAACTCTAGTAGATTAAGCTTTTCTGCGAATGAATGAATGAATGAATGAATGAATGAATGAATGAAAGAATGACTGAATGAATAACATGACATGGCCACAAGATGTCTCAGTATTTAACACTCATAGTGAAAAAATTCTGGGTTCAAGTTTTTTGGCCCACTAGAGCCTTTCTGTGGGAGTTTGCCTGTTTTTCCCGTGCTTGCATGAGTTTACTCCAGGTACTCTGGTTTCCTCCTGCACTCCGACGACATGCACATTACATCACTTGCCCACAAGTGTAAGTTTATATGGTTAGTTGTCCATGTGATAGTATGACGTTACCCCCTTGAACTGTTTTAGTCCACTAGCACACAAAAATTGCCAGCACTATAATTTATATATTTAATAAAGAATGACATCACACTTTTTATCTAGTTATACTTCCAGTAGACTGCGTGTAATGTGAAATTTTCTCATAGCATGTTAGTTCCTGTTACTACTTTTAAACCGTGATGTGCCTTGCAGCTGGAATTGTTGTTACAAAATAATTACTTACAGCCTTTTGACCAATCAGGATGAAGAATTCAGCAATATTATAGCGTAGGTGCTTTTAACAGTTAACAAATATATACATTACTCAGTTTGCAGCTATGATATTATGTTTCAATTTTGCCTTCATGAAAGGAACACAGATGGTTTGCAAATTAAAGGCAAGCAGATCAAGTGTCTGAAGTCTCACGTAGCCAGAATTACTTCATAGTAGTGACAGTACACAAATTTTTTGGCTTCTGAGGGTCAACTGGCATTATACTGTAATGTTCCTGGCATTGCCAATGGAATACTTTACAGCCAGGAAGCGACCTTGTAAATGGGGAGGGCATGGCTTCCGTTCTGGTGGCATGTGGCACAGTGGTTAGCGGGTCTGCCTCAGAGCAAGAAGGCCAGGGCTCTATTCTCAGATTCGGGTGTTTCTGTGTGGAGTTTGCATGTTCTCCCCGTGCCTGCATGGGTCTCCTCCGGGTACTCTGGTTTCCTCCCACAGTCCAAAAACATGCACAGTAGGCTAATTGGCTGTTCCAAGTTGCCCCTAGGTGTGAGTGGGAGTGTGTTTGGTTGTGTGTGTGTTGGCCCTGTGATGGCCTGGCAAGCTGTCCGGAGTGTACTCTCCCAGTGGGAGGAAACTGGAGTAACCGGCTTAAACCCACACAGAAATGTTCATGCCAGCAAAAATAGGTGCCCCCACAGGATAACAGAGCCACTTAAATGTGAGTTGTGTGAATTGTTGTGTATTTAGTTATGTGGGAACATCTTAGTTCTCTATCATCAGGTCAATTTCCTCTTTTTTTCAGTCTGAAAACACATATGGGTGAGTATTTGATGACTCAAGTGGGATTCACTGGAGTGTTTAAGTAGCCGAAATGCTCGTGACGGTCCTTCTGGATTTTCAGACTTGCTGACCTTCTATAACCTCAAGTAATTTCTTATTTTGCTGACCTATTGAGATCAGTGTGTTCCTCCAGCTTTCACTTCCCTCAGCTGCAGATCCATGAGAGATGGCACCTCAAAGGACACTGAGCTTATCAATACTCTGTTGAAATGTCTGGACTTGTGTAACGTGTATTCACGTGTATTTACCAGTTTGTGAAATCTATTGCTAAACGAACCCTTTAATGAAAATAAAAGTAATGCGGTGGTTGAATGGGAAGTGTTTTCAACAGCACTAGAGTCAATTGCCAATCGATTAGTCCATTACTCCACTAGGCCTGGGCAACATCCACACATTCACACATAAACCATACCATCCACAAAGCTGTGCATACTCACATTTACATTCTTCAGCTAATGGATTTCTAGTCTGAGATAAAATCATGAATCAGCACAGTTGGCAGTAGGATGGTGCATAGATAGCCTTGCTGCATCAGAGCTTCAGGGTCCTAGGTTCAAACTTGAGCTCCTTTCACCTGTTCTCCAATGCCTGTTTCATCTATATTCCAGGTTTCCTCCCACTTTTCAAAAACAAACCTGTGATGAGTTGGCTAAGGTAAATTGCTTCTAGCAGTAAATGAGCATATCAATATGTTTGTGTTCAATCCAGACTGTATTCCGACCTTGCATCCTGTTTTCCTAGGATAGTTTTTGGGTCCAACACTACCCACGAGGCCTTACATAGATAAAATTACTTCACGGTAGACCACTGTAGATGATTTTTTGCCTTAGCTCTACCAGCATTGTTCCATAAGTGTTCCAGACACTTTCTTCAGAATGCATGAGAGCCAGGGTGCTACCTTGCTTTCTAGCAGGATGGGGCTTGCATTAATGGAAAGTAATGGTGGTGCTAAAAATAACCTTAGGTCAAATGCTGGATCAGTTCAACCACTGAATGCATTCGTGAGGCATACATGGTCTACCGGATGTTACCCGTAGATTTCCCTGGAGGTAAAAATGTACATGGAACAGTGACTGCCACATTTGCATGTCAGCTACAACGTAGCAGCGCAAATGCTCAAGATTCTCAGGCAAGTGCATCTTTCCTATTTTTGGGTGCGACCACCTCTAAAATCCAGCTGGATGATCATGGAATGGCCATGGTAATCCCTTCCACAGGGCTCACATATCAAACGGCTATGAGACCCTATGGTTAACAACATGACTGAAAGTGAGAGAGCAGGTGTATCGGAACAATTAGATCAGTACACAAACCGCTCACCTCTCTCCCACTGTACTGGAGTTTTCCAAAGCTATTTTTCTCCACTCTGGTCTTGGCAGAAGAGATAAACTTCAACACTAATCACACTTGGAAACAGTTTCTGGGCTGGAGAGCTAACTAAATTACAAATGCTGAAAAGTTAAAACATTTGGCTAAGAGTTGAGTCTGGCTGTCTGAATATTTTGGGATTTAAATTGAACTCCTTCTGATAATTAAAGCAAAAATCTTTCTAATTTTTCCAAATATAATTCTAACATTTTTGTATTTATTTATTTATTTAGTGAAATGTTTTTGTGTAAAGGAATCTGATTGTTTCACTCTCTGGGGGATTTTAGACATTATCCTGAGTGGATGATACTTGAATTGAAATGGTGAACAAACACATTTTTGAAAATTTTTTTAACCACAATCACTGATTTTGAATCCTTATAAAATTTTTTACAAACAATGCCTTCCTAAAAATACAAAGAAAGCAGATGGCATGATCACGGTCATGCTTTAAAAAATGAAAAAACAAAACAAAACAAACAAATCATAAAAACCTCATATTAGTTTGCATTTAGGTTTCTTTGTAGTATATAATAAAATTGAAGACTTTTTTTTAAAGACATCATTATGAAGCGCAGAGCACACAGCTCAGCTGCTGTTATCATACTTAAAATATGCAAAAAAGTAACCATAAAATTTCATTTCATCTTGCTTTCCATATGTTGTTGTAAAGTATATAGTAAAACAATTATTTGCCAATGGCTCAGTGGATATCACTGAACAGTACCCTGAATGACTCATTCTTATTTATTATCTGTCCAGATATGCCTCCTTATATTCATTTGCTCATTGATTGACTGATAATATCCACGGGAGAGCTGACCAAGAATGACCAGTCATTATCAGGTGAAGCCATTCATCATTAAGCCATTCATTAATAAATGCTTTATTTTGGCCAGGGTCATGGTGGAGCCAGAATTTATCCAGGGAACACTCACCATAAGGAGGGAAGTGGGAACACATTCTGAATGGGATTCCAGTTCATTGCACACATATTCACTCACTTATTCAATTGCAATTTATATATAGATGATCCAGTCACCCCATTGGCTTGGTTTTGGAGATAAGTGGAAACTCAGAGGAACCTCATCATCCATTAATATGTTGATTGGGGTGCAAGCAAAGATCTACTGCTTATCAATTATTTATTTCCTACATTTTGGCAAGGACTCCCTGAGGTGACAAGATTGGTAGGCTTCAGTCCCAGAAGGGACCCATCCTCTTCTGGTTGATACCAATGTGATCATACAGTAAATAATTTATTTTTTATGACTGTATACTAAGGAGTCAAGCTGTGCTATGTGCGTTAAAAGGAACTTGGGTATGAGCATCATTAGAGCTTAAATCCAAGTCTAATGTAATTGAAGTTTAATGATTGAGACTTGAGGGTAAACCACTTTCAGCAGTTTCAGGAGCAATCTTGAGTGTACCCAAGGAAGAACATCCTCAGTCATATTGAGACACTAACATTTGCTAATATTTGCAATTTTCCCAAATAAAGGCATGGTGCTGTATTGATTAGCACTCTCACCTCACAGCAGAAAGGTCCCAGGTTCAAGTCCCAGGCTTGGCAAGGGCATTTCTGTGTGGTGTTTTCATGTTCTCCTTGTGTTTGAGTGTTTTTTTCTGGGTTCTCTGGGGCTCAGTTTCCTCCCACAGTAAAGACATGCTGTCTGTCTGTTGGGCTTTTACACCCGAGCCTAATGGCTTATCAGAGCTGGAGCTTACTGGCTTATGCCAGTTTTTGTAGCGTGAAGTGACTAGGAGTTCAACGTCCACCGAATGGAATGCTAGTTAATCGCAGGTTACCTTACCAGTATTTTTACTGGTACCCATTTAGAGTGCTGAGTGGACAGAGGCACACTTGTAGATAAGACCTTGCCCAGGGGTCTTAGTGCGGTGAGGGTCTAATGGGGATTCAAACCCACAACCTCTCATTCATGAGCCCAGCACCCATCCACTAGAAAATGGCCCAACACCAAAGACCTGCATCTTAGGCTAATTGTCTGTTCAAAACTGCATCTAGGTGTGAAGTGTGGTATAAATGGTTTTGTGTGTTGGTCTGAACTGGTGATCTGTTCAGAGTATACTCCACCTTCACCCAGAGTCTGCTAAGAGAGGCTCCAGCCCTCCCTTGCACTCTAGACAGGATAAGACTTCAGCTTTCAGATTATTTTTCCTTGTTTTCCCATTAATTTTTAGGGCGCTTTTTGGTTAATCAATTTGTACCTTCTCTTTTGGAAGTATATGAATGTGTGATTGATCTATGCAGAAATACACACATAGGGGACTCCTATCCTATCATATCATAGGGTTATTCCTCAGGTGTCTGAGGTGACTGAACTGACACATACAAGCTGCATAATACATGTTTTTTAAAGTAAGGTATGACATTTTGAAGCTCAGATAGAACTTGGTCACAGTGTTGGTTTGAGGATTAAGTCAGCACAGGCCCTTGGGACAACAAGATGAAAGAGACTGTGGCTCTTAACTGCTTTTTATCTGCTATGACAGATTCATGGTGCTTCAGGGAAAATGCAGACTTACACACCATTCAGTGTGATTTACTAAAGTCAGTATCTAGACCGGACCTTTCTCATCTCTCTCTCTCTCTCTCTCTCTCTCTCTCTCTCTCTCTGTCTCTGTCTCTCTCTGTCTCTCTGTCAACACATATTTTTCGCACAGTTTGTGTGTCTCTGCTCTCACTTGCCCTGTCTTTTTTCACACACTCGTACTTCTCTGCACTTTTTTTTCCTGGCCCATATGGCACACACCAGGCTTGGCAGAAAAAAAACCCTCTACACCAAACACCAAAAATCACATATTGAAACTCGGAGTGATCGAACTCTAAATTACAATTGGCTTTCCGGATGTTTTAATCGTACATTCTTTAGTCACTCATTCATTAATTTGTTCATTTGCCAAAGCACTTTATCCTTTATTGGGTTGCTGGGAGATTGAAGCCTATCTCTGCTGACTTCTGGGTGAAGGTGGGTACACCCTGAACAGCTCGCCAGACTATCACTGGACCAACACACACACGCGCGCGCACGTGTGCGTGCAGACACAAAACCACTCATACCTAGGGGCAATTTGAAACAGCCAATTGCCCTAATCAGACTATCATATCAAATATGTTTGGACTATGGGAGAAAACCAGAGTAACTGGAGGAAACCCATGCAAGCTCGGAGAGAACATGTAAACTTTACACAAAAACTCCCCTGACTGAGCCTGGAACTCGAACCCAGGACCTTCTTGCTATGAGATACTTGTACTCACCACAACTTCCTTTTGTCCAGAACCTTATTTTCTTGTTTTTTGTGGATTTTTTTTTAACTCATGCTAAGTTGAAATTAAATTTTGCTGGAGGAGGAGACCAAAAGAGTGGCAACTCCAACCACCATCTGACCCTTATCCAAAGATCTGGATCTCCCTCCCTCCTCAGTAAACTAAAAGCCCCCCTGGGGGAATTGTTCCAGCTGCTACCTAACCATTCTAAACAATTGCTGACCTTGAACTTGACTTACAAGGACTTTTTCATAAACTCTTTTCAGCCTTTGTTCCCAGGTTGCTACCCTGAAAATTTCACTGTGCTTTGCCTCTTGATAAGTCGTGGATCCAGCCACCATTCTGACTACATAAAATTGCCCTAGAATGAATTAGTGCATCTGTGTGTACGCTTGGTACCCTGCGATTTACTGCCCATACATGTTGTATTCTCACCTTGCTTCCAATCTTCTTGGTCTAGGATCTGGATCTACCTCGACCCTGACTAGAAGAAAGGATAATACTGTATGTATGAATAAAAGAAAGGTAAGATTTTGCTGTTCTTTAATAATTTGTTAAATTTATTGAATTTGTAAAAAGCAAAAATGTTTGTGTTGGCAAACTGGTGTAATATAAGAGAAATAAAACCCTTTAAAACATGCTAAAAAGAATTAAATTTATGATCTGCAATGGTCTGGCGAGCTGTCCAGGGTGTACTCTGCCCTCGTACAGAGTCGGCTGAGATGGGTGCCAGCCTCCCCGTGACCTTAATTAGGATTAAACGGTTCAGAAATGAATGAATGAATGAATAATCTCAGGTTGTAGCACACACTCATTCAATTTATTTATTTTTTTTGCCTTATCTTTCTTCAGGACACATACTCAAATAATTTCTGTGTTAAGTTGTTTAATGTTCCAATAAGCATTTCAAAGTGATCCGCAGTGGGAATACTAAGTTACAGTAAGCTAAACTTTCTCCACTTTTTTTTTTTCTTTTTGTCGAGAGCAAGGCCTCCTTGTTCACGTCCTAGTTTTCCATTTTTGTGTTTTATGCTTTATGCAGACGGCCTAATGAATGTTGAGGTGAACAAAAACACAGGAGAAAAGTTTCCTGTTAAGAGTGCACACTCAGCTCAGAGCCTGAGGAGAGGATGAAGCGAAGAGACCTGAAATAGTGGTAAATAGAGTCACTGAAAATGACAGAAAACTGGTGGTGGGGACAGGAAGAGGCGTGTTAGCACTGGCAGTTGGTTAGTACAAAGGCATGTGAGAGAGAGAGAGAGAGAGAGGGAGAGAGAGAGGCTGACAAATCATCTTCCTCGTATCACATTGTGGTGGGTATGTTTTGTGGTGAGAGGCATTGGCAGTATGAGGTCATGCATATTGGAGACAGGAAAGAAGAGGCTGCATTTTCCTGCATCTCGTATTCCCATACTGCATCACTGAGCGGCGTTGTGATAAATTATGACACCCTATCTGTCTGTGATTTCCTGTTGTGGTGACCCTGATTTAAGCCATAAACTATTAGGAGCAACCACCCGTTCATGCCCACGGATGATTTAAACTCACTGCACATTTTTCCTTTTAACACCCCCCGCCTCCGTTTGTCTTTCTTCTACTCTTGGCTTCTTCTTGCTCAAGTCAAGGCTGTAAGTGACTTGGCATGTAAGTTTACTCTTTTTTCCCATTTTGCTGTTCAGTCCCGTTCTCAAGAAGCAGCTGGAAGGATTTCATATTCTGTTGTCAGTCCTGTTCATTGGCACAGTGGTGTAGTGAATAACACGTCTGCCTCATAGCAAGAAGGTCCTGGGTTTGAGTCCCAGACATATCCGTGAGGAGTTTGCATGTTCTTCCCGTGCTTACGTGGGTTTCATCAGGGTTCTCTGGTTTCCTCCCACAGAGAATGCCCTTGTTCCATATTGAAAGAAAAACATTCATTTACGCTTACTGCTGCAGCAATCTAGAACCTGGATAGCTAAGTGTAAATCCTCATGATTTACCTTTGGTTTGGTTTTTATATAGTTACTTGCAGTAGGAACACATTTATCCATCCATCCATTCACTCATTATCTATACTGCTTGTGTATCAGGGTCACCGAAAAAGCTGTAACTTGCGAGGTACACCCCGGACAGGTCACCAGTATATCCCAGGGCTAACACAGGAAACCACCATTCACACTCTCATTCACACCTCTGGGTAATTTTGGAGTGAGGGAGGAGATTAGAGTGAAAACAAAACATACAAGTGTATAATTTGAAGCATGTTGCTGCGACCTGTGTTATGTTGATTATCGAAAAGTGTCTCATCCTTCTTCCATACCAGATCTATCCAGCAATCATCCCTGTCAACATCTTTAATTGAAAAAGAAATTGTTAAGTACGGTAGTAGTGAAGCAAATATACAGATGGTAAATGATCGAGATTTGAATGGTGCAGTGGTCAGAGTAAAGGCAACATCCATTCCACTCAAACACCATTTCAGTCCTGAAGAGACACAATGTGGGAAAAACTGGCAGAATATATAGTAAGCTGAGAAAAAAATGGAAAACTATGAATTTGTCAGGGTTGTCACGGGGAATCCCCCAGGAACCTTCGGATCCTGGCCCGGGGATTTTAGAGCCACGAGGCCTTGATGAGCCAAATAAATCTCTGTAGTCCCAGTGGAAGTTCTGTGTAAAGATGTAAGGGTGGTGAATTTCGTCTTCTCTTGTCAGACGTTATTATAAATATGTCAGAATTGAAAAAGAGGAGCACATACAAATGTAGCACTGTTCATTCAGGCTAAATCAGAGCTCAGACACTTACATGGGGATTCAAGTGGCTCTGCAAGAACACCATAATATTTTACTGCCAACCAAGTCACAGCTGATCATAATAAAGTATTTAAATTTTTATATATAGGTGATGATTAATGGTTGGTGACCATTGGATAAATATATGATGGATGGGTGTAAAGGGAGGTGAAATGTTACACACAGGACATCAGGACCCCAGTCTGTTGTCCTCTGACACCTGTGTTGGACAATGGATGAGCTGCTACAGCAAGGCTGCAGAGGTGATAGTGCTCCATACTTACTTTCACCCATGGGATTGAGTGCTCTTGCCGTTATTTTGTGTATGTTTGGGCATTTTGGGCAGGGCAGGGGTAAGGGGATGGGTGCATGACCCTTGTTTCACTAGTTTTGGGGAACAATTGGTATCATATTATGCCACAAAATCTATGGTATGGTGTAATATTTCATTAAATTGCATCTCACGATAATATGTAACTGCTTGATGTTTTGCTGCAAAGTACAGCTGTATCTAAATAAGTGGCTGGTGAATGTATTCACATGTTACGTTCAACACCAGAAAAGGACTTATATTATTTATGATCTTATGATGCAGTGATGGAAATTTTCTAAAGTAGGTATGAGACAGGTCAGGCACATGATGAATTATTTATTAAATATGCTTAGGTGTGTGTGTGTGTGTGTGTGTGTGTGTGAGAGAGAGAGAGAGAGAGAGAGAGAGAGAGAGAAAGAGAAAGAGAGAGTGAGTGAGAGAGAGAGAGAGAGAGAGAGAGAGAGAGATGGGTGTAAGTGTTCTACGGCGCCCTGTTAAAACACCCAGTCAGGGGTCTAAAGCATGAAATTCTAATATGATGTGTAGTTTATCTTTAGCACTCCACCAAACCTGAGCAAAACCCTTCTAGCATGGTGTCTCACACACACGCACATACATGCACGCACACACACACGTGCACACTTCTTAGGATTCTTCTCACGGTGTCAACCAAATATGGGGTGTAAATATGGGAGAAAATTCTGTGAATGAATTAATCTTGGAAAGCAAAGAGCGAGAGAAAGTGAGAAAGGAAAAAAAGAGCGATTGGAAAAAATATTTAGTTATTTATCTATTTTTTATTTATAATTTAATAGTCATGGCTAATGTATTGTGTATATATGCTGTCTAATATGCTGTAAAGAAGTTGGGGGGGGGGAGAAAAAGCAGCAGTGAACGAAGGGGAGAAAAAAGAGGAGAGTAGACATGACTGTGAAAGCCTTGTCTGTTTAAAAAAAGGTTTTGTGTTCATTACAAATCTCCCATCCTCTGTTTATAAAAACGGAGCTCCTACTGGATGTCTCCTGATAGGTGTCTGAGCCCAGGTTTGCTTTTTACTAATTTTCATTTTCATGTGTATCACCTGCCTTGTATGTTTAACTATTCGTTTAATGAGACCATGTTCTGTCAAGCTTCTGATTTCAGCATTTGCTCCATGAACATTTATTTCCCTGCAAGTCTGTCTGCCTAGGTGACCTGTAATTTAAAAAATTTTACGTTTTCTATTCTGTGCGAGTCTGAGTGATGGTGTATGAGCCTGTATCTTAGTATCAGTAAGTATATATATATGTATATATA
>JAOUQZ010000016.1:21486099-21499012 GCA_028564935.1 Neosilurus hyrtlii | reverse complement strand
TATCTATCTATCTATCTATCTATCTATCTATCTATCTATCTATCTATCTATCTATCTATCTATCTGTCTGTCTGTCTCTCTGTCCGTCCGTCTGTCCGTCCGTCCGTCCATCTATCTATCTATCTATCTATCTATCTATCTATCTATCTATCTATCTGTCTGTCTGTCTCATCAGAAGATGACAGAAAGGGAGGAAGAGCATCACAGAAGTTTCTGTCATAACCAGTAATAATCTGCTGTTTATTTTCAATGATCAGTCAGTGGAGTATTAATTCACACAAGCATCCAAACACTTCACTCTGCCTTCACTAATGAGTACAACAGTGTGTCCAAATTATTCACAAACATTCATACACAAATTGTTTTGTATTACTGTTTGTGACTTTTGTAACTATATGTCTATTTATCTATTTGTCAAACAATCCCATCTATCCATGAAGCCTTTTCTTACCCTGACCCTGGTTTCAAAGAATGAAAGAAAAGTTGGGGAAAGAAAGAAAGAGAGATCATTTTCTCACTTTTTTCCATCATTTTTTTACTTGTAATGGGGGGAAAGTGAGTTATCACTGCACACTATATGGGGAAATACCCAAACTGGACAGAATGCAGTGTCTAACTGGTGCACTGACATCCCTGCATAGCTTTACCCATATCCCAGACATGCCTTAAATCCTTTTAACCAGTCCAAACCCCATGCAGCTCTTATTTAGCTGTAATCTTCTGCCTCTCCAGCTGCGGCTATGTGAGGATCGGAGGAACCTCAAACCTAATCCTGTGATGTACATATTTAGTCCTCTGAAGCCCACAGGAAAACATGCAGAGAAATCATGTGAAATTTAAATTCCAGGAAAACCAAAAAGACTTTTTCTGTGTGAATCTAGTCACAAAAATCCTGTTTGAAAAGTTAAGTATACATTCAGATATACATGTCAAAGGAAAACTGTTGCTTTTATTACTGCACATCTTGAGGTGTGTGTGTGTGTGTGTGTGTGTGTGAGAGAGAGAGAGAGAGAGAGAGAGAGAGAGAGAGAGAGAGATATGGGGGAACCGTTTGTTTCTGACACATGCGATTCATAATTTCAGCGTGACATCTAGGTATCACTAGGAATTTGGGTACATTCCATCAATAAAAATGGAGTACAAAAAAAAATACCCTCTTTAACAGGAAAAGGCCAGCAGGCTGACACTGCGAATGCCGAACCACAGGCTTGTGGTTTTCTTTGCGTAGTGTGTACGGGAAGATGGGTTGAGGAAATGATGCTATAAAAAAAAAGTGCAAACTGGAAATCGTGGGTAAGTACAGCATTGGCGCACGTGTAAAAAGTGTGAGTCAGTGCAGAACACTTTCAATTCAAAAGAACTGAGAAAATATGGTGATGATGATGATGATGATATTTTTATTACGAGCATATATTTCATTAGGAAAAAATATACTACCCTTACTCCAAAAGGTAAATAAAAACACATAAATAAAAATTTAAATGAATAAAAACAGGAATAAATGGGTAAACAAACAAACAAACAAATAAATAAGGACCTTTTCAAGGGGCTCTGAAGGCAGGGGCAGATTAGCTGGACACATCTGCCAAATTTTGCTATCTTTACAGATTACAAACCCCAACTTTAATCAGCTCAGCCTATGTCTTGTTAGCGAGATGCAAGTTAGACTACATTTAATGTTTCATGGTAATTAGTTAAAATTCTCAGTTAAATGCAATATTATTATTATTATTATTATTATTATTATTATTATTATTATTATTATTATTATTATTATTAATACTACTACTATGACCACTACTACTAATAATAAAAAACATAATAAAAATACTAATACTTATGCTATTATTATTATTATTATTATTATTATTATTATTATTATTATTATTATTATTATTATTATTAATATTATTATTAATATTATTTCATGAATTATTAATATTATATACACATTGCACTGTTAACTAGTTAGCCATCATTGACAGAAACTTTTGCTTGACAGCTTGCATGCTAAAGCCAAGATTTATTGTGTTCCATTTCACTGAATGTCTGCTCAGGCTATATATTTAAGTTGTATGTAATTATTTTAATTAATGCTTGTAATAAATGTTTCATAATGTTGGTTTGCTTATAATCAGTATTTCAGTACATATTGCATCTATCCTATTAACTTTAACAACTAAGAATAGTTTTACTAAAACAAAAATTAATATCTAGCTTCAGATCTCATCCGTCAGTTCCAGTCTAGGGTTTCACTTAAGCCGAGAGTTTTATGGATTGTGGCTATAAAGTGTTTTTACAGAGTGCTCTAGTTCCATCTTATTTACTCACTCTGCTCTTCTGACTGTCATACAGTACATGTAGAAGAGGTTATGAGGAAAGCATGGGGTAATGGAATTTCTACATATTCCTGGAGACATGGACGTCAGAAACACAACATCACTCAAACCTGTGGTAGAGAAGAATGGAGGTGGATGGATAAACGAAATGATGGAGAGATGGAGGCTAAAGGAGACAGTGTTTGGTGTGGAGGAATGGCCTTCAACTAAAGTCCAACGTTGTTCCTGGAGAAAGAGTGAGAGAGAGGTAGAGGTTGAATAATTAATAGTAAGTATTTCAATAGGCTGCACCCGTCTTTCCTGATGAGGAAAATGTCAGTCAAGCAGGACCTCCCTGTAATTGAAAGGCGGTCAGGAAAAGTGAGGTGGGGGGGTAAGTGTGTGTAGATGGAGATGGGGTGTTTATGTATATGTGTCTCTATGTGTGTTGGCAGTTTGGACATTCAACTGAACATTTTATCTCCATTTGAGCTGGAACCTTAACTCACCCCTAATGTCACCACTGAAAGTTTCAGACCCCACTTCTGATATGTCCAAAACAAGAAGAAATCACTGCTGAGGTGAGCATAGCATTTAATTCTGAAATATTTCTGCCCCAGTCAACTTGTTACTTCAGTGGGCATGTTAAAAATCTAACAGCACGAAATGTCCTAGGTGGTGAGACCTGTCACAGCTTGAGATAAAATATGGGGTCCTGGCAGGCCTTTCCAACTCATTGCATGTGTCTGAATAAATATGTTCTTAGAGTAAATTGACTTCATTTAAATTTTATTAATTGGGTAAGAAAGAAAATCTTTACAATTACACACACCCACATATTTATTATCATTATTATGATGAGCACAGATACCAAAATGTCATCGGCAGCAGAAAGAAAAACAGGCACAAATTCATTCATTCATTAATTTATTCATTAGTTCATTAATTCTTTTGCTTCGATCTGCTTGATACAACTTGGGTCATGGGGAGGCTGGAGCTAATTTCAACCAACTCTGAGCAAAGGCGGGGTACAGCCTGAACACCTCGACAGTCCATCACAAGGCCAGTACACACAACCATTCAAACTAACACCTTGAAGAAATTTGAAACGGCCAGTTAGCCTAATGTGTGGGTCTTTGGACTGAAACCACGGGGAGAGCAGGCAAACTTCACACAGAAATGCCATCATTGAGCCTGGGACTTGAACCCTGGACCTTCTGACTGTGAGGTGGACGTGCTAAGCATTATGCCACTATGGATGGTTACCTATAGTTATTCCAGTCAAAATAAAATAGGCTTCATTTATATTATAGATAAATTATATTTCCCTGGTTCGGGATGTTTCTGTGTGGAGTTTGCATGTTCTCCCTGTGCTTCTCTGGGTTTTCCGGTTTCCTTCCATAGTCCAAAGTAGGCTTGTCGGTTCCAAATTTCCCCTAGGTTTGAGTGTGAGTGGAAATAGTTGTATGTGTGTTGGCCCTGCAGTGGCCTGGTGAGCTGTTCAGGGTGTACCCCACTCTCACACAGTGTCAGCTGAGATGAATATATTACGATAAATGCAGGTGGGTGTTCATGGACATGTGTGTTGAGAAGAAAGTTTGCATGTTACAACATTGAAAGGTCTGAAGGACAATGATTTATTTAAAAGAGAATGAGATTTGGTCTTTCATGGCCTTTCGGTTAGGACTGAATCAAGAAAAAGTGCAGGTTATGTCCATATGGGCTATGACACAATACAATGCCTCTTGGTAAAAAAAAGTAAAATCATAAACCTCTTAAGGATTATTGGGTTTCTGGGTTTTGCATAGAATCCTGCAACTCTATCTGAACCATTTTCTATCCAAAGCAAAGCTTTTCTAAGATCATTCATTTCATCTACAAAATATATATATATACATTTTACAGCTGATGAGCAGCATGTGGCTCGATTTCTCGAATATAGATTTATAGATCATAGTTGAAGAATAAAAAGCTGTGAACACTATTTTCATGTCTAAAACATGCCCTTTTATCACTTTCTAGCTTTTTTTAAAGGTATAGAAAATCAAGTTCTGTAAATAGTTGCCCATTACGGAGTATGAGATCATGCTATTAAAATGTCACCCTCTTAACAATTGAAAACTTTATTTGTAACCTTACAGGGTTCTCCCCTATTACAGCAGAAACTAAACATTTGCATAATGAAACCTTGGAATGCTGCTATGTATGTCACAGCTCCCTCTCATGTATGAGTCACAGTTTTTTTTCAAATGTGCTTTAATTTTTTTTTTTTTTTAGCCCTCTCTGGTAGTTATTTATATACACTATTGGAGCGGGAATCACCAGAGCTTCTGGCACCAAACTTGACCTCATATGAATCTTTACCCATGGGTTTAGGATAGACTCATTCCGATTTCGAAACAGTTATTTTTCATCACAACCACCCCATGTCTGGAATGGGTAATTTGGGCACTTGCTTTTTCTCTGGCTTCCTCTCCGGAATCAAATCCAGTTGTTTCCCTGATATTGTCCTGTTCTGTTCCTTGTTTCTCTATTAACTTATGTGTTTTTGTGTGTGACATTGCTGAGTCACATGATGCATTTTTTTCTGTAGTTTGATTCTTGTTTTTCAGTTCCCTAAATTGTTGGAGTTTGTGTGTGTTCCTGTTTTGACTGCAGCCTTTAATACACCTTTAATACATTTAATTACAAGTACACAGTTTGCACAAATCTAGATTTTATTTAGATAACTTGAGTTTCCTCTGGGTAAGACATGCATTTATTGTTCCAAATTGTGCCTGTGAATGGTTTTGGGTGTGTTGGCCATGCAGTGGTCTGGTAAGCTGTTCAGAGTGTACCCCGTCTGTGTCCAGTGTCGGCTGAGGTAGGCACCAGCCTTTCCCATGTACCCAAGTAGGATTTAGTGTTTTAGCAAATAACTGAATGAAGCATATCTTATTTAGCATCAAAGTCTTGTAGCTCAGCATTTTATTAACAGATATATGTGACCCTCCAGCACAAAATCAGTCAGAACTCACATGACCCAGGTAAACGGCCCAGAGAATAACGTCATCTTTCATTTCCCACTTCCTACTTGGAGGCCGCTTATTTCCTATTGTCGCGCACTGTTAGCGGCTAGTGTGCATGTGGGGTTGGGGGTTGGGGGTTTCTAAACTAGTTATAGAGTGTACATATCCCTTAGGAGATGCTAATTTCATACAGTGTGTTGTACACTCTGAAGCTAATTTTGAATTGAACTCCCAAACCACGTGCACTAGAGTGGTCCTTATTTTCAAACTTTTGAACTGTAAAGTGGGCACCCCCTAAAAAGGTTTCAAGCGCTTCAAAATGAAATACCTAAAAGGATTTTTCAAATCAAATAATATTTAAGGTATGCTTAAAGGCCATTGCCTCACTGCTAAGAATGCTGCTGAATAATGTTGTAGTTCTGATCCTACAGAGGTAAACTAGGCATGAGTTCTGTAATTTAAATATGTATGGGATTGTATGGCCCACTTAGCAATGACAAACGCAAGTAGTGTTGACTGTAGACTGTGTGCCATGTGTAGAGAAGTGCAGAATACTTACTGAAAGTAATGTAATTTTTCTTTATTAATCTGTAACACTATGGTAATTAATCTGTAACATTATGGTAATTAATCTGTAACACTATGGTAATTAATCTGTAACATTATGGTAATTAATCTGTAACATCATGGTAATTAATCTGTAACATTATGGTAATTAATCTGTAACATTATGGTAATTAATCTGTAACATTATGGTAAATAATCTGCAACATTATGGTAATTAATCTGTAACACTATGGTAATTAATCTGTAACATTATGGTAATTAATCTGTAACACTATGGTAATTAATCTGTAACATCATGGTAATTAATCTGTAACATTATGGTAGTTAATGCTTATATAGCAGTAATGCATAATTTCACTGGTGTTGATCATTCCTTAATTATCTTTCAAAATAAAATATTATATAATATATAAAAATATATAAAAGTGTTTTTACATTGAATGTAACCAATTTAATGGATGCCCGTCAATTTTACTCAAATTTAAAAATTTTTACCACCAATAAGGACAACCCTGACATGCACGCTAGCCGCTATCAGCGCACGACATTAGGACATAAGCGGTCTCCAAGTAGGAAGTGGGAAATGAAAGATGACGTTATTCTATGAACCGCATATCTGGGTCATGTGAGTTATGACAGGTTTTGTGCTGGAGGGTCACATATAAGCCTTATATAAAGTCAGTATTTTAATCTTAAAAACAGCATGTTCCTGTAAAAAATAATCATTTGTTTCATTCCATGATGGAATTTACACCTAACAGTGGCATATACAAAGTACACTAGAGTGGTGCAGTTAATCGTTTTGAATAGTGAATCGTGAATCGTTGTTATTAAATCTTCTTGAGAAACGAACAATCACAAAAGGAATATAGGCAGGTAGAAAATGAAAATTTCCACACTTCCCCACTCAGGCCCTGAAAATTGCTTTTGTCGATTAGTGAAACACATAGTGTCCTTGAAGAAGTTCCTTTTCAACTGTTTCTCTCTTTCCAGCACACACACACACACACACACACACACACACACACACACACACACACACACACACATACTGTAAAGGAAATTTTCTGGTTCAGTTACCCCCACATGAAAGTCAAAGTTCAGTAGCTTGGGATATTTTTGGGGTTCAGCTGTGCAGTTTGACTTTAGCTGGGAGCTCACACACACACTCACACACACACAGTTATTACAAAAGGTTCATTAAGGATAAATGCACTGTTGTTTAAGCACAAATTACCCTGCCCATATTTTTATTATTATTATTATTAATATTATTATTATTATTATTATTATTATTATTATTATTATTATTATTATTATTATTGTTATTGTTATTGTTATTATTATTATTATTATAATATCAAATTTATTCTCTCTCACTCTTTAAACACACACGTCCCCTCAATTATATCCACTTTATGGCCTTTTATGCATGCTGTGATTTTATGTTCATATTTTATTCATCTTCCTTTCTTCTACACACACACTTTAGCCCATTGTCTCTACATGGCAGTTATTTGTTCAACATACCGAATTCATGCTGCCTAGCTGAAGCTATCACAGAACAGAGCATTCACTTTATATCTACTCAACCCAGCACTTGGTTTAAGAATATGTGCTACATGCCACACCCTTAAAATGCACGTTCGCCCATGTGGTTGTGTGTGTGTGTGTGTGTGTGTGTGTGAGAGAGAGAGAACAATAACAGATACAGAAGATCATGAACGCCATTACGGTAACCTGACTTTATATGTGAGTCTTTGAGGATTGTTTAAATATTTAATTATACTAAATTAATTGTTTTAGTCTTTAGTACTCAGGAACATAAGCAAAAAAAGCACACTATAACAAGATTTTGATAGTTTATTTTTTAATTGTATTTTTTTTACCATGACATGCACATGAGATCTGTGCTCATGTGAGAACATGTGCGCAAGAGCTGTATAACGGCATCTTTTTATCTCTCTTTAGAAATTTTAGTATATGCTATGCCGAAACATTAAAAAAAAAGCTAACTAAAGACAGATTTTTTAGTTTTTACGTAGTTTTACCATTACAAAGGCGGGTCATGTGAGCTAATGTCATCTGTTTGGTGTTAGAGAGTTCAGTATATGGAAACATAAGTAATCCGTGTTCTGTAAAGTTGTTTTAGTATGAAGGCAAATATAGAAAGAAATTAAATGAGAATTTGATGGTTTATTTTTCCATTTTAAAGTGTAAATGTCACTCTGCCTGTTCCAAGCGACTGGGAAAAACTGTGTGTGCTCATCATTTTGATTCAAGCATTATCCACTCGGAATAATATTTTTAAACCCCAAGATAGTGCTCAAATGATATCCCAGCATCCCCCTGTAATATACACTAATATAACTTATTCTGTTAAAGAATTTTTTTTTTATCTTTGGCCCTATTTTACCATCTGTTTCATTATTTTATGCATTGATCACTATTTTTTAACTAGGGACATAAACACTTGAAACTGATCCAGTCCCATTTAAGAAATGTAATAACTGTACAAAATAATAAAATAAATAATATAACTGGCAATCCATTTATCCATTCATTTTCTGAACTGCTTAATCCTAATTAGGGTCACACTTGGGGGGCTGGCGCCCATCTCAGCCAACTCTGGGCAAGGGCAGAGTACACCCTGGACAGCTTATCCAGCCAGGCCATCGCAGGGCAGAAACATGCTAGTGCAGCCTACTCTTGACAAAAATCAGCAATGGTTCTTTTACATGCCTCTCACCATAGACAGAAATGGCTGGCCTTTGAAAACCCATTTAGCTGCACTGGCGGGACAGCAGTGACAACAGCAGTGACAACCTGTTGATAGTGGGGCTTGAACCTCCGAGTAATCCAGCACCCTACCACAAGACCACCACTACCCCATAACTGGCAATGTATAATAAATTGTATTTGGCTCATTCTGGGATAAACAGCAACATTACTGGGACATTCATTCATTCATTTTCTGAACCGCTTATTCCTAATTAGGGTCGCGGGAAGGCTGGCGCCCATCTCAACCAACTCTGGGCGAGGGTGGGGTACACCCTGGACAACTCGCCAGGCCATCGCAGGGCCATTACTGGGACAGAGAATCTCAAAATAAAAGTTGTCTTTTTTGGTTAGTTTTTTTACTAATACAATTTTTGTCAGTCTATCCTTTGACAAATTATGAGGAAAGATAACTGCACAAGATTTTATGAGAGGATTTTAAACCATTTTCCAGGTTGTCAAAATGTTATGGATGTTATTGTGTCAATACTTGACCTACAGTTTTCAAAGAACAGCAGCAACACCAAAGAATTCCTTCACATAAAATGTTTGATACACTTATGCCGATTGTCTAGAAAAACATTTTATGCTACAGATATCATTAGATAAATTGATTGTATTAGTTAAGCATGATGGACGTTACCCAGTTGGGTTCTTGAATTAATTTTTTCATTACATGATACAGTGGATTTTATAGTGGTTAATATACTAGAAATTGGAACTAAGTAAACATTTGATGTAATTTCATAAATTTTAAAGCTTGTTTATTTCCATCTAGGTAACAACTAAATAAATCCAGAAGAATTTGAGATTCTATGTCACGGAAATATTGCTGTTTGTCCCAGAATGAGCCATTTACAATGTACCCTTACGGAGCAAGCAACTGCATCAAAATAAACTGCTTGTTTTCAGCACTGACAGGCTTGTAATTTTAATATAAATGTCTAACAACATAGAAAGGGTCCCTGTATTGATTCATCTGTGTCTGTTTACCTTAATAACCATAAAGAACCTGTAAAGAAAATTACATAAAATTAAAAATTATTATACTTTCATACTCCTGTATACTAGGACACTAAGTGTCCAATGCACTGTCTATACTGGAACAGAACACAGTATGTTGTACACCAGTTCAAAATTTAGGACACAGATACGGATTTTGACTTTATGTGCAGATCCCAGACTGACAGTGCCATTCATAAATAATACTGACAGACAATGATAATGACAGTCACATATATTTCCTCTAATAGCTATGAATCTGTTTTATGAATTTATAGCATACTTCAAACACACACACACACACACACACACACACACACAGACACACACTCACACACACACGGCTTATAATGGAACAGTGGAAGTTATTAATCTGAGTCAAATTCAGGGATGATTAATTTGATTGATATGGTGTGTTATCTAGAGCACTTCACTGGTCAAATGGCCTTGTCACTATGTGCAATTCGAGTTGTGTGTCTATGTCATTATGGTCATTATTCGAAGTCATATCACCACATTTACCACCATAACTGCTGGCCAAGCATCCGCCCACCTATCGATGCTGCACAAAACTTCACCCTTCATTCTCATAACTGTCATAAGGTAGGAATGTGATTTGTTTTGACAGACTGTGGGGCATTGTGGGCGTTTGGTTAAATTGTGTTATGATATTGACTCTTTAATTAGTATATACATAAAAACCGCACATGAATGGGAGGTCTATAAAATTTTCCTGTGGCCCACATTACTATGATGAAAGAATAATTGTTTGTGACAAAGACAGGTCATGTGAGTTCTGAGCTAAGCTAAGGTGGCTTTTTTAATCTTTTCAGAGTTTTAGTATATACTACGGGGCACGGAGTGTAGTGGTTAGCATGTCCGCCTCACAGCAAGAAGGTCCTAGGTTTGATTCCTGGTCTCGGGTGTTTCTGTGTGGAGTTTGTATGTTCTTCCCGTGCTTGTGTGGGTTTCCTCCAGGTACACTGGTTTCCTTCCACAGTCCAAGGACATGCACTTTAGGCTAATTGGCTGTTCTAAATAAACCATTGGTGTGAGTGTGAATGCGAGTGCTTGTGTGTGTTGACCTTCGATGGTCTGGCAAGCTGTTCAGGGTGTACCCCACCTTTGCCAAGTGTCGGTTGAGATATACTAATTGGAAACAAAGAAAAAAAGGAAAAAGAAAAAATACATATTTATGAATTATGACTCCTATGAATTTAAAGAGTGACAAAAATTATGCTTCTTGCTCCATGTTACTGTGACAAAAAATACAGAGTATTTTTTTTTCATGGAAATTCAAGTACGCCATGCTCCCTAAAGGTGTGTATTTAAACTTATTTTGAGTTTTATTTTATATTATGTGAAAACAAGTTTTTATGATTTATTTTTCCATTTTTGAGTAATAAAAATGATGGTGCTGCCTGCTCTATGTGACCGTGACAAAGTGTGAGTGTCCGTCATTTTGATTTAAGCATTATCCACTCTGAATAATGAGATACTGGACCAATTCTGAGATAGTGGACCAATCAGATTGTCCCATTCAATGTAGGATACTGCATACTACTAAATAGTAAATGTGGTATACAGAAAAGCTGTACTTGATATTATCCAGCTTTTTAATTCAAGTTACACAAAATGTAAAGCTCTGATATTTGTCGTTCTGTCTAACTTTGACAATTGCTCGTTGTTTATTACACCCACTATTTTATTTCACATTAACTTTCTCAGTCACTGGTGATGATGTGTTATGGATATATCAGTGAAGTGGCTTTAAATAATTTAACCCTAATGCATATAACATCCAGGTTACCTTATACTAATTGAAATAATTTGACATGACTGTAAATGACATGAATCTAAATTCATGACTAGAAAGAAATCAACCCCAGCATCAAGCTTCACTTTATTTATTTATTTATTCATTCATTCTTGTTCTTCTTTTTCTTCTTCTTCTTCTTCTCATTATTATTATTATTCTTCTTATTATTATTATTATACAAAGAGTGGTGGCACTGGCAATTTTGTTTCTCCAAAGGTAAAAGTACATATTTACCAGCCAATAATATGGTTTGGATGACAAATAATGAGCTGTATTCTTATGTATTTTTCATGCCTCGAGATGGCAAAGAGCAAAAGGGAATGTAGTGTGCAGATAAAACTCACTTCTTGAATGAAAGTTAGGCAGAGGTTTCCTAAACACATTTCAAGTTTGTGGTCAATAAACAGGGGTGGTTGTAACCAGTCAGGCAGACGGATGGTCAAAGGCAGGATAATAACCACAATCCAAGCAGAGTTCATATACAATATCAGTGTAATTGAGGCCAAGGCAAAGTTCAACATTTACATTTACAGCGTTTGGCAGACTCCCTTATCCAGAGAGACTTACATTTATCTATATACAACTGAGCAGCTGAGGGTTAAAGGCTTTGCTCAACAATAGCAACTTGGTGGTACTGGGACTTGAAACACTGACTTTTGGATCACCAATCCAGAGCCTTATCCACTGAGCCTCCACTGCCGTATAGTTCAAGGTCAATAATAAGAGAATGGGCATACACAGGAAAACTAGACAGACAGAATAAATGGCTCGGTACACACTAGAAAACACAGAACCAATACTTTACAAAGAATACTGATCTGAGAGTCCTTTATATGGTGGTGTGGTGATCAGATGTGAGTACCATGCATGTGTCAAGTGATCTGGAGCAATTGAATGCTGGAAACTGTAGTGAATGGACTAAGTGGACTGCGAATAAGTTGTGACAGTATATTTTCCAAGAAGTGAAGGAAATCTGCTACTCTATACATTCAAGCCTGTGTGTAGATTTCAACCTAAACATGATTTATTTCATATTCCTGCTTCATGCATTATCATGTTTACAGACACTACACAGCCAAACTGGAGAAATAACAAAAAAAATGCAGAAAAAAGTAACTGTGTAACTATTTTAGTGCTGTTATATTTTTATTATTTTATACTTAATCAATGAATGTTAATAAAATATTTGCTACTTTTATGCCAATTATAGATTGCACAGTGGTGCAGTGGGTACTTGAATCCCTGGGGGTTCCGGTTTTGAGCTGATCTCCTGATCACGTTACTTTTCAGTGCTTAGCTTCAAATTCTATCCAAATTCTATGCATATCCTGTTTCTCTGAGTTTTGAATGAGTGTGTGTGTGTGTGTGTGTGTGTGTGTGTGTGTGTGTGTGTGTGTGTGTGTGTGTGTGTGTGTGTGTGT